>JANAVB010033217.1:19556533-19829033 GCA_029216955.1 Iris pallida
GTTGGACTGCCCAATTACTGGCAGTCCATATTTTACAATGGACTGCAGGACAGCTGGCAGTCCAACTTTCTCAAAGGACTGCCCGACTGCCTGCAGTCATGTCCGTCTCGTGCCCGACTGTTGGTCTTATTGTGTTCGAATGATACAAAAATGAACCCTAAATTCGTTCTAACCTATTTTAGAAAACTATTTTGATAATTACCAAAGATTCAATAGATTTTAAACGAAAATATAGCAAAAATATATCAAAACATATCTAGATTGTGATGTAGGTTTGGGCTTGGGTGCCATTGCCTAAATGAAAAAAGAATTTAGGGTTTAGTAATTTGGGTTTGGAGTTATGGAGAAGAGGAATAGAGTTTAGGTTTTAGGAAAAGAGAAGAGAGAGAAAATATTTGATGAAATGAATTGTTAGAAAGGGTTTTGGTGTGTGGTGCCCTTAGAAAAAACCTATTATAAAATGGTGTTTGCTTTTCCCAAATATTATAAAATACGTACAAATATATATATATATATATATATATATATATATATATATATATATATATATATATATATATCGCAAAAATAGGAATAAATTACTTGGCCGAGGTCGACGGCGAGCTGCTGGAGCTCGGGTTCGGAGAGGCCGAGGAGGACGCGGTGGTCCACGTGCGACGAACGTGACGGAGGGATGGCTGCGGCGGCGGCGACGCGCGTCATGGGGACGGCGCGCACGTGCGCGAGAGCTGCCATTGCGAGTAGCCCTAGCTTGCTTGCTTGCTTGGGAGTGGATGGGTTTATAGAGAGGGAGATAAGTGAGAAAGGGGGTATTATGATTTTTGAAGAAAGGAAGATATTTCCGGTAACTGGTCGGGGTCGGGTCGGATCCGCCAAGATTTCGTTGCCGATTGTTATTGTTCCGTATCAGTCCGATAATTATTTTTATTTTGGGATTTTTTGACTTTCATCCCACTTACTAATATGAATTTGTACTTACATCCCATTTTTTAATTTTATTTGACTTACGTCCCACTTTTCGTCACGAAAATACTTTTCGTGACAAAATAAATATTTTTCGTGACAAAATAAGTACTTTTCATGACAAAAATTGGGATGTAAGTCTAAAAAATTTAAAAAGTGGGATGTAAGTACAAATTCATATTAACAAGTGGGATGAAAGTCAAAAAATCCCTTTTATTTTTTATAGGCTTAATTGCACTTTGATACTCTCAACTATTTCCGTTTTTCAACTTACTACCTCAACTCTCTTTTTTTAAGTTGATATTCTGAATTTTATTTGGACAATAATGGCCCTGCCTAAAATTCAAAACTACCCTCCAAATCCTCCCCCTCCATCCCCGCACCCCCCTTTGGTCCCAACCCCTCCCCCCACCCCCGTTCCCCCCTTCAGCCACAACCCCTCCCCCCTCGCCAGCCCCCCCCCCCTCTGGCCAGCCACCTACGTCCCACCCCTCCTCCGCCCCGCCCGTAGCAAACCCCATCCACATCCCCCTTCCAGTGCCCCCCCCCCCCTTCAGCCCCCAGCAGCAGCACCCCCCCTGCTCCGGCCACCCACCTTCCTCCCGCCGCCCTCCTTTCCCGCCTCCATCGGAGAGGGAGGGGGGCATGGGGAGAGAAAAAGAGGGAGCCAGGAGTAGTTTGGAAATATTTTAGATTTTAGGTATTAAGTTGAAAAACTAAAATAGTTGAGGGTATCGAGTTGTTGAGTAAAAAAGTTTACGGTATTAAGTTGAAAAACGAAAATAGTTGAGGGTATCAAAGTACAATTAAACATTTGTATATAACAATTGGAATATATATTGGACCTGGCATATGTATGCTGCATATATTGTGCACTTAGGTCGTGTTTAGTTTGCTAAATCAGGACCTTGAAAAAAGTCATTTATTTTCTATATTCGCAAGCAAGAGAAAATTGATTCTCGATAGAAATAAAAATAGGGGGAAATGGTCCATCGTTAATCCAAGGATTCACTTTTTGTAAGGATTCACATTTCCTCCAAAAAAAATTCACATTTTCACACATCGAAAAGAAAATTTATTGGAATTATAATTTTCCAAAGGAGAGGAAAGAGCAAAGGATCAATTGTCTTTCGTTTTCTTTCCGTGAACCAAACGAGGAGGAGGAGAATGATGACCAAGAAAAGAAGAAATTAATTAACGCATTCGTTTGCGAAACCAATGGAAATACATGCAAGAATTATGAGTAGGAAAATACAAAGAAGAAAGATGAGTAGGCAAAGAAGAGGGTGAAGTTGGCGTGCTCTTCGGATCAAAGTACGTGTTTGTAAGAAGTCGGCAAGCGCTTTGGATCAAAGCTTGTATTGTAAAGCTATTTCAGTATAGTGGATTTAACACCGGACAATATTACTTGGGACTGGATTAGTTCTCCATGAGGAAAACCATTATACATCGCATTATTTGCATTTGTGATTTCTTTCTTCACTTATATCTCCCATTTAGTTGCTACATTTTTTTTATTGGTTAATATTACTTGGATTATTATTTACTATAGGATAAAATTGCTTAAACTCTATTCACCTCCACCTCTAAAGTTGCTTTCAGGGCCTACAAGTGGTATTAGAGCAGGACTCTTGAACAAGACTCATATCCTTGAGTAGATCCATGGCAACCACAAAATCCATCTATGCCAACAACGGTGAAGGTCAATCAACAAATAGGACACCCCTATTTGATGTACATACTGAAAGACAAGAATGAGTTTCTGTCTCAAATCTCTAGATTTTGATTTATGGTGCATAGGTGTTGATGGATATAAGAAGCATGCTAGAATTATTATTGATGGTGCTAGTTGATAAGCCACACGACAAATACATGGATTTAGAAAAGAAGTAATTTAATCTTAATGCTAAGGCATCAATGCTTTATTTTGTGCAGTAGATAGAACATAGTTTAATAATCTCTACATGTGCTATATGTCATGATGTTTGAAAACTTTTTGAGGTCACTCATGAAGGAACTTTACAAGTGAATGAATCCAAAATTAGTAGATAGACACAGAAATATGAGACATTCAACATAAAGCCCAATGAGACTATTTTACTAATGTTTAAACATTTCCTTGACATTGTTAATCATTTATCTTCTTTTTTGCAAGAAATACAACAATCATAAGAAGATATGCAAGGTGCTTCGGGGACTAACCAAGAATTGGAATCCCAAAGCAACGACGATCATTGAAGGAAACGACCTCACCACCATGACGCTTGAGATGCTTATGGGAAAGTTGATGACGCATGACTAAATCTAAAAGAGCTAGAAGAATCAGCATTCAGAGAGAAGACCATTGTATTTAGAGCACATCACAAGAAGGTCTCAGATGATGAAACTAAAAATGATGAATCAGACGATGAGGAAATGGCCTTAACCTCCAGTTACTTAAAAAGGTTCTTGAAATTTGAAAGATCAAATCAAAAGAAGAAGGACAACAATGAAAAACCTACATGCTACAACTGCAAGAAGACATGTCACATAAAGAAGGACTGTCCTACAGCAAAAGGGAACCGCAATGAACATACTAACAAGAAGTTTTCATCTCGCAAATATGCAAACACAATTATATGGCACGAAAGCGAGGTAAGCGATCCTAAAAATGAAGAAAAAAATTCCCCGTAATGCCGCAAACCTATGTCTAATGGCATTTCTGAATGAGGTAATGACAAATCCGCTTTATGAAGAATTTTATTTTGATGAACTTTTCAATGCCTTTACTAATCTCTTAGAAGAAAGAAGATAATTAAAGATAAATACAAGCATGCCAGGAAAGATATTCAAGCTCTTACGCTAGAGAATGAGAGCTCAGCGTTAACAAACGATATAAGAGAGACATCCTCCACTATCGACACAGTTGATATTTCTAATATAAAGTTAAGTTTGCATGATGCTATTAAAAGTATCAAAAAATACACAAACATGCAAAGCTTAATGAAGCATATGAGCTTGAAAAGAAGAAATACAACATAGTTGCATAAAGGATAAAATTATTTACTACTAAATGCGATGATTTAAATGATTACTCTAAAAAGTTAGAGAACGGACTTGAGAAACATGTAATGGAACCTATGATCCAATATAACACAAGACACGTGCACAAAGTCACACACAACAAAAAATATACAAGGAAAGCTAGCAAAGGCTTCACATAATCATGCTTATTATTACAAATATCCACGAGAGTCATATCATACTAAAAAATGCACTCAACAACACTCTATTGCACCCAACACAAATGTCCATGCCACCTGTCATTATTGTTGATACAAAGGACATGTATTACATCAATATAGAGTTATAAAATTAGTTGATATGAATATGTTTACATGGGTTCCAAAGACTAACATATCAGGGCCCTCAAAAAAATGGGTAGCAAATGTTACATCTTCAGGTTGTGTTGAGGGGGACCAACCCTCTCATTCTAGAAACAAATGGATCATCGATAGTGGTTGCTCACGGCATAGACCGTGATGTTACATTTTTGCAACGCTATTGATGAGAAAGAAGGATATGTTTTCTTTGGCAACAACTTTAAAGGGTATATCATTGGTACTAGTAATGTTGGTAAAACATTAGTCATTTGGTTGACAACGGGTATGGTATTAACTTTGTAGATGACAAATATTCCATATATGATATATCTAGTAATAATGTTATTTATGAAGGTATTAGAGTAAATAATATTTATATTTTTTATCTATCAAAGGATACTAACAATGTAGACAAATGTCCTTACCCCAACAAAGATAAAAGTTGGCTATGTCACATGCGTCTAGTACATGCTAACATGGACACAATTGTAAGATTATCTTCGAAGAAAGTGGTAAGAGGCTTATCTAATATAACGTTTAAGAAGGATATGGTGTGTGTTAATCGTGAGAATAACAAATCAACCGGATCCTCCTTTAAATTAATAAACGTTGTAAGTACCTCTAGACCCCTTCAACTAATACATATGGATTTATTTGTCCTAGTATAATCGTCAGTCTTGGCGGTTGTAGTGCCCCGTCCCTACATCGTACACCATTCTCTGTCCACGGGGCGCACGAGAAAGGAACACAGTATGCTATCGATTCGGTCAGGAACCGATTGGTCGGGATCGATCGAATCGGTCGAACGGAAAAGATTGAATTAAGATCCTCTTCTCGTTATGGAAAGGCTTTTTCGGAATCAAGTCCATATTCAGCGGGTTGCGTCTCGAGGATTGGCTTTGCGGCTGAGTCGGAAGAGACCTCCCGTTGCTCTGCTTTTTATGTTGCATTTGCTTTGGCTTTGGCTTTGGTTTTCGTGAATGCATTTTTGTGACTGTTTTTTTATGGTTTTTATTGCTTGCGTTTCGAACTTCGCATTCATATCGAATTCTTTGAATAACACAGTCTTCTAATCAGTTGCTTATGCTATTACAGGTGATCGTGTAGGCGACGTCTAAGCGCAGCCAACCAGTTCCTCACCTGAAGCAAAGACTAAGGTGAGTGGCTGACCTCCTTCACCTCGACCATATGATTCAAATCAAGAACTCAGAGTAACTGTATCAATTTAGAGTAAATTACTCTGAAAATATAAGTTTCGCATCAAAAAGAGAAAAGATAAGGTTCTAGAAAAGAGATAGAATTATTTTATGATCTGTAAAACAAAAGAAATGAATCAATTATATAATTGTCGCAATGATGCGATAAAATATACCTTGAATAACTTGTTAACTTAGCACGGTCATTGACAACTTGTATACAAGGGCGATTGTTTCTTCGGACGGTATTCCGGGGCCACGGGACCGATTTGGCCTAGGAAGAAACACGATAGCTATGCTGGATTGTAACGCGGATATTCAGTGCTCCTTCAACGGGGCTCGCTACCCGCGTTGAACGTGCACTGTCTAAACCAAGCTATGTCCAGGATGGTTTTATGCCAATGACCTCCACAAATATGCACTGGTTAAACTTATGTTATGCAATATGACATGGAAGAACATGGTAAGCTTTATGTTGCACGGCACGCTTTGCCATGGGTAAGTTATAGCGTAATATCTTCTTGTTTATGTTTCGCCAAACTGCTTGCATGAAACTGACTAGGATGGCTAGAAAGATCACTAAAATAAGTTGCATGTTTTATCAAAATTCTTGAACCAAATGAGAGCATGGAAAATAAATAGCCACTCGCCAGAACACGTTGATTGTACTGATCCTCGCTCTCCACAGGTGCTATAAATCAGGAGGAGCGTGCCGCATGACTGAAGACAGCGCTCGTGTGTTTTGAAGCTTCATCCGTGCGTGCGAAGCCTTGATCCAATCTCTTTTGAAGACTCTACAACTGTCCAAGTTGAGATGTCACAACTCTCCCCTATCCAAGGTGTCTGCATACTTTGGTTGTATAAAAGGGTGTGATGTATGGAACGACTATCTCATCGACGTTCATTTTGTAATAGAGTCAGTTTGTAGCCCGCGCGGCACCTTGTATCGAGTCTATAATATGATGTTCATTATCAATAAAGCTCAAGTTTATTCTATATAATGTGTTAAATTTACTCTGCGCACTCTCTTGTTGTTGTGTTTCGGATAACCTTATGACTATGCCTTGTGCGATCGCAACTTAGGTTCGTACGGCATCACGTCCGGGGGACGACTATCGATTCTACAGAATCGGGGCATGACATAATGGTATCAGAGCACGGCTTTACGTCCTCTGGCCTTCCGTTTGAGTCTCAAACCTTTGACCTCGTGTCGATGAGATTAATTGTTCCATACAGTGAGTCCGTAATATTTTTTGAGACTAATATGAGTTGCCTTCTAATTTCAGAAGTCTAAAAAACTGCGGGCGGGAACGAAGAAAGTGCTTCGAGCGGCTCGAGCAGCTCAGGGGCAGGACCCTCAAACGCCCCTATGGAACCCATGGAACGGATGATGTGCATGTTAGAAGCGCAATAACGACAGGCCGAGGCCAATCAGCGCCTGAACAAACAGCATCGAAAGCACGTTGAAGATCAGCAGAGACAAGCTGAGGCATGGCAGACTCAGTTTGAGGTCTGATTCTATGCGCAATTCAAGTTACAGCAGAAGCAGCTTGATACTCTTCAGCAAATCGTCCAGACAGTTGTGGTCAACAGCAACTCTGCAACGACTTATGCCGTAACCGAGCCTGCGGTCCGACCGATTGAAATCGAGCCGAAGGTACCCGATCAACTACCTGCAACACCAAGAAGCTCCAACTTTGAGGTGTCAAAATTCACGAAAAATTGTCGCACGTCCTTCTATGGTACTAAATACCCTTGTTTGGCGATCGATTAGTTGGAGGAGTTGGAAGACCGGTTCGAGCTTTTAGGCGTTGATGAGTCCAAGAAAGTTGCATGTGCTCAGCTTCTACTCCGATTGAACGCGCACAACTGGTGGGTCATGCAAAAGCGAGCGATCCGACGTAACGACGAGATAGCGACAATCTCTTGGACCACCTTCCGACAGGCATTCAAAATCGAGTACCTCCCTGCAACTATTTGACAAGAATGGGAGAATGAATTTATGCAGCTAAAGCAAGGGAATATGACGGTGCGACGGTACGCAGCAAAATTCAATAAACTGGCTAAATTTGCTGGATCATTCTTGCCTATATTGGAGAGTTGCGCTCGATGGTTCGAAGTAGTTCTGCGGCCCTCTATCTCTGCTCATGTATCAGTTTCGAAATACAAGATAATGGGCGAGTCCCTGAATCACGCTCTCCGTCTTGAGCGCCAATATCCCCCAGCTGTTGTCGGTACTATGCATACATACAATCATAAGTACCCTAGCCATGCGGAAGGAAATAATACGATCAAGCGTCCGAACAACGGACACCAAGATGGATACCAAGGGCGAAACACTGGACCTCGATCTAACAGATATCGTCGATTCAGACACCTAGCTGTCAATTGCGAGGTTCTTGAAGGAGGATGCTGGAACTGTGGTAAAAGGGGACACTTCAGTTCAAATTGCCCGTCCAAGAGACCGAACCAAATGGCGCCTCAGCAACAGCAACATCGTCTAGGGAACCAGGATCCAGTACCTCGAGCCCAACAACCCATGCTACAAAATGGCCAAGACCGTCGCCTTAATGCCTAGGGTCGCGTCTATGCCAAGACTCTAGATAAGGCATTCGCCTCTGATACAGTCGTGACAGGTATACTGGTTTTCAATAATAAACCTGCTCGTGTACTGTTTGATTCAGGCGCTACGCATAGTTTTATAGCGGCAGATTTTATTGATGAACACAAATTCTCTATGGCACCGTTAGGCCTTAACCTTAGCGTTAGCACCCCATCGGGCACACAAATCCCTGTAAACACTATATGTAGAGACGACTGCATATGTATTGGTAGGAGAAAATTGACTCCAGATACGATAGTTCTAGACCTTAAGGACTACGACATCATTATGGGGATGGGTTGGCTCGGCGCTTGCTCGGCCACCATTGATTGTGCAGGAAAGAAGGTCACCTTCCGTCTACCGAGGGAGCCTGAATTCTGCTACTCGTGTGGCGAAGCGTCGATAGCATGTATGGTGATCTCTGTAATTTCTGTTCGACGGATGCTACATTCCGGATGTGAAGGCTACTTGGCGTCCGTTCGAGACACGCGACAGGATGGAGCAAACGCAGATCAAACTGACGTTGTGGCAGAATTCCCAGACGTGTTCTCGGACGAGCTACCCGGCATGCCATTCGATCGAAAAATTGAGTTCACTATCGATACCTTTCCCAACACTCGACCGATTTCTAAGGTCTCGTACAAAATAGCCATGTAGAATTAAAAGAACTCAAGGTACAATTATAGAAATTGCTCGACAAAGGGTTCATTCGTCCTAGCGTCTCGCTATGGGGTACGCATGTGCTGTTCGTCAAGAAGAATGATGGGTCGATGCAGCTCTGCATCAACTACCGGGAATTAAATAAAGCTATCATCCGAAACAAATATCCCTGCCCTGCATTGACGATTTGTTCGATCAGCTCCATGGTCCTACGGTGTTTTCGAAGATTGATCTTCGATCGGGTTATCACCAGCTCAAAGTCAAGCCAAAAGATGTATCGAAGTTTGACTTTCGTACTTGTTACGGCCACTATGAGTTCTTAGTGATGCCATTCGGCCTGACTAACGTTCCTACCGCCTTCATGGATCTAATGAATCGGATGTTTCGTTCGTACTCGATAAATTCATAGTAGTCTTCATAGACGATATCCTCGTCTACTCGAAGGATCGTTACGGCCACTACGAGTTCTTCAACGATGCTTCTGGCCAGGGCTTGGTGTGTGTGCTCATGCAGCGGGATAATGTGATATCTTTTGCTTTCCGACAGTTGAAGCCTCATGAAAAGAACTATCCCATGTACGACTTAGAATTGGCGGCAATTGTGTTCGCATTGAAGCTATGGCATCATTATCTTTATGGCATGGCATGTAGGATTTATACGGACCATAAGTGCCTCAAGTGTCTCTTCACCCAGAAAGAATTGAATTTGCGGCAGAGGCGATGGCTGGAACTAATTAAGGACTATGACTTGTCGATCGACTATACGCCGGGCAAAAAAAATGTTATGGCAGACGCGCTAAGTCGGAAGTACATAGCTTCACTATCCATCAACAGTCAACTGTTGTGCGACCTGGAAGGAATGGGCATAAAACTTCGAGTTTGATTTGTGGGCGCACAGCTGGCACAACTGCGGCTAGAATCGAGCCTATTGGAAAAGATCAAATCTGCTCAGAAAGATGACCAATACCTGGAGAAGATGCGGAAGCTGATATCAACAGGCAAGGCGTCTGACTTTGCAGAGGACGAGTCAAGAACGTTGCGAGTGAAGGGCAGGTTATGTATCCCAGATAATCCAAAACTCAGAAAGGAGATAATGTCATAAGCGTATTATGCAAAATACTCCTTGCATCCTGGCAGCACCAAGATGTATAAGGACCTCCACATTGTCTTTTGGTGGCACAGCATGAAGAGAGATATGGCACTCTTTGTGTCATAATATATGGCTTGTCAGTAGCTTAAAGCTGAGCACCAACGGCCGGGCGAGAAGATGCAGAACCTTTGTCACCCTCGATTTTCGTTATACGTATTTTGGTATACGTGTACGTATCTCGGACCCGTATTTCGACTTGTCCTGGCTGGCTAGTCTTGGGTTTTTGCTAGGGCATGGGTTAGTTGGCATTTCATGGCTCGTGTGGTTTATTCTGGCTTGGGCGTGCATCGGGTTCGGTTGGGTTCGGTTCGGTTTGGCTTGGTATGGGTTGGTAAGCAAACCCTTACCTACCACCATTCCCCCATTTATTAACCCAACAATCCTTCTCTCTCCTCATTCATTTCTCATAACTCTCTTCTTCTTTATTTCTCCACCGACCACTGCAGTAGGCAAGTGCATCTTGCTTCTACTTGAGAACCTATTTTGATGGTTCCGATGGTTTCTTAGCATGATTCTTAACTACTTTAGAACTTGAAGATTTTTATTTTTGTACATAGATTTTCGTAGATCTAGGTTTCTAGCATTTTTTATCTTTCCGGTTTTGATCTACTAAACTGGGTTGTTTTCAAAAATAGAGAGTTCCATGTGGTGGAAATTTCGATTTTACGCAAGTTTGGCTTTTGAATGGCTGGATTTCATCAAGTCTTGGCCGAGATGGGGTTTCTTGAGTTTTCGAGTCCCATGGCTGCTTGTCTCGGCCTTGGGGGAGAAGACGAGCCCTTTACGTACATGTTCATACGTGTTCGCATAGTGACTTTCCTTTACACCCACATTTTACGTGCCAGCGTAGCATTTTCCTCCTTTACGCACACGTTTTCACTTGCCTGCGTAGTGTTTCCCCTTTTTACGCACATGCATTGCGTGCCCGCGTAACCCGTTCTACACCGAGCTCATTCGAGCTCTACGCAGGGGCTACTCCCGCTCGCGTAGAGTCTCGCGTGCGTAGAGTCTCGCTCGGGTGCTCGCGCGCGTAGAGTTCTGCTCGCGTGGAGTGCCTACCCGCATAGAGTGCTTGCTAGCGTAGAAGGGGTCCTTCCTTGGTCTTGCTCGTATAAAACCATTTTTACGCTCGGGGCCTCTTAGCCTAGCGTAGTTTCATTCGCGTAGAGGCTTTGAGCCCCTATGCGCGCCCGTTTGCTCTATTGTTCTTGCACCTCTTGTCACGGACTTGATAACCTTGGATTGATTGATATGACTGGAATGATAATTGTACATGGCATAGTATGACAAGTAACTGACATAGCATGACATGACATGACATGACAAGCAAGCATGATGGGAACTATTGAATGCTGTTGCGACGGCTAGCACGACGTGACAAGAAGCATGACATGACAAGAATGAATGACCTGGACACCGTGGATGATTATGTTTGTATAAATGAACCAAGTACTGTCTTGCATCATGTCTAGGGAAAGGGTCCCTGAGTACCACGGTCATGGTTACCTACTTAAACTGACTAAGGCTAATAACTAGTATAATCCAGTAGTCATGAAGAGATTTCCCAGCTACAGGCAATCCCGTTATCTGGACGCCCCATCATGGGATCTGTAGCCTGCCGTCGAGTAGGGCACATTTCCAGCACACTGTCATGTGTTGCACCCTTCAAGCTACTTAAGGGTACATGCATTTCCTGGATGATGTACCCACATGAACTTAACCCTTAATTGCGTCCGGATAACCTGGATGGTCTGCATGACTTGTGGTTGTTGGAACAATCTCATTGCATCTTGCTAGCTAGTAAGTAGGCATGTGATAACCCTAGTTAGTTAAAGTATCAAGCCGTACTTATTGCTTGGCCGTGATTGATTGGATGGAGTCTAACCCAGTCTAGTCTTGTCCTGATCTTGTACAAGATTGTTACATGACCTGAATGCTTGTGCTTTACTTATTCGATAAATGGTGGGAAACCAAGTTCCGTTCAGACGAAGAGTTACAACCCCGATCCTTGTTTGGTTAAGGGTTGTAACTTGGTTATCTGAATAGTCTCATTGTTATCTTATCGTATATCATGATGATTTTCCATATTTCCAGTCTTTTACTATATAGTTATGTTCTTGTGCTAATTGCTGGTTTTAGTTCTTAAGTGAAGCCTCCTTTGTGGCACTTGCTCTTTCTGAGATCTGACCCAGCTGGTTTTGCATGACCAGATACCGGAGCAGCTCCAGAGGATCTCCCTACCTTCCGGCCAGATGGTGACCACCAGACGTAACCCAGGCAACGAGTGGGTTATATTTTACCTCTCCCACTCTATTGTAAAATTATTCTTTTGAGGCGTTTAGCCGACGAGCACCTGTTAGCTCGATTGCACTTTACTTATTGTCTGCTTATGGGCTGTAGCATGATTAACAAATCCTAGGGTTGATCATGTATGACTGAAACTCTTGCTAGTCTTCACGTTTTGTATGACTAGCTTCATGATCATCCAAATATGTAATGTATGGGACGCCTTACTATTGTATATTTGGTGCTCTGACATCTTGTAACTGCTATTATTTGCTTGAGATTGAGACAATAGGCTTATTCATGACCATAAGAGACTGATGGCTTGTAGTTAAACCCTAATGTATCTAGACAGCCGTGACCGTATAGCGAGGTGGGTTGCACTTCAATATACGTAGCTGGCTGTGTCCGCCCCCGCTCTCCAGTATTCTGGTTCTGGGGCGTGACACGGTTTAAGTAGTGGCCCATGCAGGTCTTGTGAATCAGGATATGTGAGGATTTACCTAATAGATGTCTCAATCAACACTCGCCCTTGATCTCTGCTCGTATCCTCTGAATCCCTGAATTCTTGACCTGATCATATGCTTACATCTTTGATCTGTCCTGGTCCTTCCTTATTATTCTCTGTGTCGTTTTCTTCAGCGACACTGTTCCTGGTCCTGCCAATCAGCCGGAAGGAGCTCGACGAGTACTCCCGCAACAAGAGGATCAAGCTCAGCACTCAGGAGCAGCTTCCCGAGTCATGCTTTCCGGAGATCCAGAACCCCCAGTACAGCCAGTCCAGCCCGTGAGGCAGGATGATGGAGTCTTGGTTAGACTCATCAGGGAGTTGCTTGCATCACATGATCGTCGAGGTAATGCATTGCACCAGAAAGTACAAGATGTCTTGAGCAGAGGTGGTCATCAAGGTAACAGTGCGGCCAACAGCTTCAAGCGCTTGAACCCTCCCTTCTTCGATGGTAGCGAAGATGCTATTGCCACAGATGCTTGGCTGCAGGATACTGAGGTTATTCTAGAAGCAGCCAGGACCCCAGAAGACGAGAAGGTGGCCGTGGTACGCCTGTAGTTATTGGATCTAGCTTGCAGCTGGTAGGCAGCGCAGGCCGTTGGATTAAGGGCACCTATTGCATGGACAGTATTCCGTGAGAGATTCCAGACCAAGTATTTTGACGCTGTAGCTCGATATGATCTACAGATGAGGTTCACTAATTTGAAGCATATGGGCAGGACGGTCGATGGATATGCGACCGAGTTCTCCAGGCATAGTCGGTTTGCTCCCACCTTGGTGGCGACCGAGTTCGACAGAGCTCAGCGGTTCCAATAGGGACTCCACCTGGAGATTTTGCTGACGGTAGAGCAGTTTGAGCATCAAACTTTCGATGCAGTATTGAGAGCAGCTAGGAGGCATGAGTATACCTCCCAGAGGATTGTGGACCGGACCGAAAGTCGGAAGCGATCTCACAGCCAGATGAACCAGTCTTCAGCACCAGCCCCTGCAGCTAGGGCTTTGACCATTGGAGCTCCGAGGCGGACGGCTTCCGTTGCGTAGATTCAGCATTCGACCCCGACATATCCCCAGCAGCAGCAGCAGAAGCAGTCTACCGTAATGGGTTGCACTCATTGTGGGAAGCCAGGACACGTGGTGTCAGAATGTCGCAGAGCACAGGGTCTTGCTTGGCTTATGGGGCACAGGACCACAGGGTTGGGAACTGCCCGTTTTCGAGGCCCTTGCCGCCTCAGACCAGCAGCAGCAGCAGTACCCGTTTCCGAGGCCCTTGCCGCCTCAGACCCAAGTATTTCAGCAGCAGAACCCCTAGCAATATGCACAAGTCCAAGCTCAGACCTAGAACCGCCAGAGAGGTTTCCAGCAGAGGGGACCAGTACCCCGAAGACAAGGTCAAGTGATGGCTTTGACCGTAGAGGAGGAGTTAGCATCAGGTGAGGTAGTGGCAGCTACTATTCTCGTCAACTCCTTTCCAGCATCAGCATTGTTTGATTCTGGTACATCACATTCATTTATGTCTGCACGATTCGCGACACGAATAGGGCTGGAGCCCGAGTCATTATCAGTAAGGTTCAATATACTTACTGGTAACGGACTTGTGGGAGTAGATAGAGTGTTTTCCTCGTGTCGGATCGTAGTTAGCGGTAGAGAGTTTTCCGCTAGGTTGATAGAATTCTCGATGGCCGATTATGATGTGGTCCTAGGGATGGATTAGTTGAGGGACCAGTATGCTAGAATAGATTGCCATATCGGCAAGATTATTTTTAGTATTCCTGGAGAGCCCGAGTTTCCATTTTTCTGAGGCGGTATAGAACCTTCTCTCCTCCAGTATTTCAGATGGCAGTTGCAGCGGCAATTCGATTCCCCAGAGTTGTAGAAGAGTTTCCCGATGTTTTCCCCGAGGAGCTTCTAGGTATGCCACCAGAGAGAGAGATCGAGTTCACCATAGACTTGATCTCCGGAACAGCACCAGTGTCAGAGAGAGTCTACCAGATGGCACCGTCAGAATTGGAGATCTTGTACAAGATGATTGAAGAACTCAGGACCAAGGGATTCATCTATGCTAGTAGATTTCCTTGTGGAGCCCCTATGCTTTTTGTGAAAAAGAAGGATGGTACATCCAGATTATGTGTTGACTATCGTACCTTGAACTCAGTGACAATCAAGAATAGATATCCTCTCCGAGGATAGATGACTTGTTTGATCAATTCAAAGGGGCGTCCGTATTTTTGAAGATTTACTTGCAGTCAGGATACCATCAGATCAGAGTTAGAGAGCAGGACATCTCGAAGACGGCATTTAGATCTAGGTATGGGCATTGGGAGTTCCTTGTTATGCCCTTTGGAGCAACCAATGCGCCAGCTGTATTAATGGACCTCATGAATCGTATCTTCATGCCTTATTTGGATCAGTTTGTGATTGTGTTCATAGACGACATCTTGGTCTACAGCAAGAATGAAATGGAGCATAAGCAGCATCTTCGTGTAGTTCTTCAGATTCTCAGATAGCACCAGTTGTATGCAAAGTTCAGTAAATGCAAGTTCTGGCTCGATCGCATTTCGTACTTGGGTCATATCACCACCAGAGGTGGAGTGGAAGTGGATCCCCAGAAGATCGTGGCTATTGAGACGTGGCCGGTACCCAGCACAGTTGCAGAAGTTCGTAGTTTTCTTGGCTTGGCCGGCTACTACCGACGATTTGTTTCAGACTTTGCACGAATTTTAGCACCTATGACCTAGTTGACCCGCAAGGATGTGAAGTTTGCTTAGACAGCAGAATGTCAGGATTCTTTTGAGAAGTTGAAGCGAGGCTTGATAACGGCACACATTCTCACGCTTCCAGATGGGATCGGAGAATTTTCAGTGTATTGTGATGCTTCAGGCAGAGGTTTAGGATGTATTTTGATACAGCATGGGAAGGTAATAGCTTATGCATTACGTCAACTTCGTGATCATGAGAGGAATTACCCGACCCACGACTTGGAGCTGACAGCAGTAGTGTTTGCACTTAAGCTTTGGAGGCACTATTTGTATGGAGATAGAGTGGAGATTTTTACCGACCACAAGTGCCTGAAGTATGTGTTTACCCAGAAGGACCTTAACATGCGTCAGAGAAGATGGCTAGAGCTACTTGTGGATTATGATATCAAGCTGCAGTATCATCCTGGGAAGGCCAACGTTGTTGCAGACGCATTGAGCAGAAGAGCCGGAGTTTATTTTCTGACAATACAACCAGAGTTGTTAGCAGATCTTCAGAGGATGGGTATAAAAGTTATCCTTCCTACCAGTGTGGCATTGATGGCCAGTATGCAAGTTCAGTCCAGTATAGTTGAGAGGATCAAGTTAGCTCAGTCGACAGATTCTAAGCTTCAACGGTTTAGGGCAGAATGTGTAGCAGGGCGAAGACCAGAGTTATGTGTCCATGAGAACGGTACACTTCGGCATGGGAGGCGTCTTTGTGTACCTAGTGGTGATATCAGACAGGAGATCATGGCAGAAGCTCACAGTTCTCAGTATTCGATTCATCCGGGCGGTACGAAGATGTATCGTGATATCCGACAGCATTTTTGGTGGAATGGCATAAAGAAGGAGGTAGCCCGGTTTGTCTCTCGATGTTTAGTTTGCCAACAAGTTAAAACTGAATATCAGAGACCGGCTGGACTTCTTCAACCTTTGTCGATCCCAGAATGGAAATGGGAGCACATTACCATAGATTTTGTAACTGATTACCTAGATTCCCAGCTGGGAGAGATGCTATCTGGGTTATAGTCGACAGACTCACCAAGGTAGCTCATTTTCTTCCTTTCAGGGTTAGTCAGTCGACGGATCAGCTTGCAGAGATGTATCTTAGGCAGATTGTCATATTGCATGGAGTGCCAGTCAGTATTGTGTCCGACAGAGATTCGAGATTCACATCGCACTTTTGGCAGAGTCTTCAGAAAAGTTTGGGGACTCGTCTCAAGTTCAGTTCAGCTTATCATCTGTAATGCCTATAGTTCGTATTACGTATTTTGGAATACGTGTACGTATTTTCTTGTATTGTATGATTCCTTGGCATTTCATGGCTTGGTTTATTTTAGGTTGGTTCGGCTAGGATTGGGTTGTCTTGGTTCATCATGAACCAAGGGGGAGAACCCCTACCTACCACCACCATCATCTTTTATTAACCCATTCCCTCATTCTCTCTCTTCATTTACTTCTTCTTCTCCACCATTACTTTTTCAACCACCAGGAGGGAGAGAGAGAGAGAGAGAGAGCTTAGGCAAGTGTAGCTTGCTTCATGGAGGAACTTAGTTTTTATTGTTCCATTCTCTTCCTCTCGAGATTCTAACACACTTTAGTACTTAGCATTTCTAATTTCCATGGCTCAAATTGTGTAGATCTAAGTCTATAGTATTTTTGGATTTCTTGGGTTTTGATCTACTTAACATTATTATTTCCAAGTTTTGATGGTTCTATGTTGTAGAGAATTTCGTTCTACCCCATTTTGACCTATGGAAGTCCTGATTTTGACTTTAAATGAAGGATTAATGGAGCTTTGAAGCCATGGTTTCCATGGTTCTTCTTTGGAGAAGAAGAACAGTCTTTTGCGGCAACTCATGCGGCCAGTCTTTTACGGCAACTCATACGGCCAGCTTTTGCGGCAACTTATGCGGACAGCTTTATGCGACAACTAATGCGGCCAGCTTTTGCGGCAACTCATGCGGCCAGCTTTATGCGACAACTCATGCGGCCAGCTTTTACGACAACTCATGCGGCCAGCTTTATGCGACAACTCATGCGACCAGCTTTATGCGGCAACTCATGCGACCAGTTTTATGCGGCAACTCATGCGGCCAGCTTTATGCGGCAACTCATGCGGCCAATTTTATGCGGCAACTCATGCGGCCAACTTTTGCGGCAACTCATGCGGCCAGCTTTATGCGACAACTCATGCGGCCAGTTTTATGCGGCAACTCATACGACCAACTTTTACGGCAACTCATGCGGCCAGCTTTATGCGGCAACTCATACGGCCAGTTTTATACGACAACTCATGCGGCCAACTTTATACGGCAACTCATACGGCCAGCTTTATGTGGCAACTCATGCGGCCAGTCTTTTGCGGCAATCCCATACGGCCAGTCTTTTGCGGCAACCCTCATGGCAGGGTTATATTTTGGAACACGACATGATAGTGGCCCGTCGTAGCGCACTCTTGATAATTAACCTACATGATAACCTTGACATGCTGTTACGACAGCTAGCCTGACATGACAAGTAGGAATGATCTGGACACTATGGGCGATTGTGTTTGTACAAATAAACTGGTACTGTCTTGCATCATGTCTAGGATAGGGATCCCTGAGTACCACGGTCAGGGATACCTACAGTAATTGACTAAGGCTAATAAACTAGAATAATTCAATAGACATGAAGAGATTCCCAACTACAGGCAATCCCGTTATCTGGACGCATTAAGTGGACTTGTAGCCTACCGACGAGTAGGGCACATTTCCAGCACACAGTTACGTGTTGCATTCTTCATAAACGTACATTCGACCCAGATAACCTGGATGGTCTGCAGGACTTGTGGCTGTTGGGATAATCTTATTGCATCTTGCTAGTAACTAGGCCTGTGATAACCATAGTTAGTTAAAAGTATCAAGCCGTACTCTTGATTGGCCGTGATTGATTGGATGGAGTTTATTCCAGCTTAGTCTTATCCTGATCCTGTGTAAGATTGTGACATGACATGATTATTGATGCTTGACTTAACAATAACGATCGGGGGTCCAGTTCTGTTCAGGCGAAGGGTTACAACCCCGGTCGTTGTTTGGTTTAAGGGTTGTAACCTGGCTCCCGGAGCAGTTCTGTGTCCTCTCTTCGTTTATTGTCTTATTGCAAACCCATGCCATGTTCGTCATGTTTTACCTTATTTTAATTCCATGATTATTTATACTGGCCTTAGTAATAAAGATCAAGGGTCCAGTTCTGTTCAGGCGAAGGGTTACAACCCCGGTCCTTGTTTGGTTTAAGGGTTGTAACCTGGCTCCCGGAGCAGTTCTGTGTCCTCTCTTTGTTTATTGTCTTCACTGTACCAATAGTATTTGAGACGGGTTTCTATTCAGGAGAAGGGTTACAATCCCGGTCCTTGTTTGGTTTAAGGGTTGTGACCTGGCTACTTGAATGGTTTTCTCGTACTCAGTTTACTGTTGTTATCTCTATTATTATCAGTTCTTTATTTATTATCTTTAATATTCTATTGTGATATGCTGGTTTTAGTTCCTAAGTGAACCCTCCTTTGTGGCACTTGCTCTTTTTGGGGTCTGACCCAGTTGGTTTTGTGTGGCCAGATATCAGAGCAGCGCCAGAGGATCCACCTGTCTTCCAGCCAGATGGTGACCATCAGGCGTAACCCTGGCAACGAGTGGGTTTCTTTTTGTCCTCCCACTTATTTATAAAATTATTCTTTTGAGGCGTTTAGCCGGCGAGCATGTGTTAGCTCGTATTGCACCTTATTTACTGTCTGCCTACGGGCTGTAACATAATTGGCAAATCCTAGGGTTGATCATGTATGACTGAAACTCTTGCTAGTCCTGACATTTTATACGACTAGCTTCATGATCATCCAATATGTAATGTATGGGACGCCTTGATATTATATATTTGGTGCTCTGACATCTTGTAACTATTATTGCTTGCTTGAGATTGAGACAATAGGCTTGTTCATGACCATAGAAGACTGTTGGCTTGTAGTTAAACCCTCATGTATCTAGACAGCCGTGACCGTATAGCGAGGTGGGTTGCACTTCAATATACGTAGCTGGCTATGTACGCCCCCGCTCTCCAGTATTCTGGTTCTGGGGCGTTACATTGTTTAAGTGGTGGCCCATGCAGGTCTTGTAAATCAAGATATATGAGGGTTTACCGAATAGATGTCTCAATCAGTATTCGCCCTTGATCTCTGCTCGTATCTTCAATTCCCTGAGAATCTTGACCTTATCACATGCTTGTATCGTTGATCTGTCCTGGTCCTTCCTTATTGTTTCCTATGTCGTCTTCTTCAGCGACATTGTTCCTGGACCTGCCGATCAGCAAGGCGGAGCACCTCCCGTGGACCAGCCTCAACTTGGAGATCAAGCCCAGCATTCGGGAGTAGCCTCCAGAGTCGCGTCTACCAGAGGAGAACCACCAGTTCAGCCCGTCCAGCCTGCAGAGCCTGATGATGGCACTTTGGTGGGTCTCATCAGGTCACTATTAGCCTCCCAGGATTGTTGAGGAGATGCCTTGCACCAGGCGGTGGCAGACGCTTTAACCAGAGGAGGTCATCTGGGTAACAACGCGGCCAACAGCTTCAAGCGCTTGAACCCTCCCTTCTTCGACGGCAGTAAAGATGCGATCGCTGCAGATGCTTGGCTTCAGGACACAGAGGTGATTCTAGAAGCAGCCAGGACTCCAGAGAATGAGAAGGTGGCCGTAGTGCGCCTGCAGTTACTAGATCTTGCCCGCAGCTGGTGGGCAGTGCAGGCCGATGGATTAGTGGCCCCTATTTCATGGGCATTATTCAGGGAGAGATTCCAGACCAAGTATTTTGATGCTGTAGCTCGGTATGATCTATAGACGAGGTTCACCAATCTGAAGCAGATGGGCAGGACGGTCGATGGATATGCGACTGAGTTCTCCAGGCTTAGTCGGTTTGCTCCCACCCTGGTAGCAACCGAGTTTGATAGAGCCCAGCGATTCCAGCAGGGGCTTCACCTGGAGATTTTGTTGGCAGTTGAGCAGTTTGAGCATCAGACTTTTGATACGGTATTGAGGGCAGCCCGGAGGCATGAATATACCTCCCAGAGGATTGTGGATAGGACCGGAGGTCGGAAGCGATCCCATAGCCAGATGAATCAGTCATCAGCACCAGCCCCGGCAGTCAGGGCTTTGACCATTGGAGCTCCGAGGCGGGCGGCCTCAGTGACGTCGGTTCAGCATTCCACCCCGACGCACCCTCAGCAGCAGAAGCAGAAGCAGTCTTCCGCAGTGGGATGTTCACACAGCGGGAAGCCAGGGCATGAGAGTGTCACAGAACACAGGGTTTGTGCTTGGTTTGTGGTGCCCCGGACCACAGGGTTGGGAACTGCCCGAACAGGGGGAGTTCATCGGCCTTCTCTAGTCCTTCAGTTAGAGGACCAACACCAGTCCAGCAGTAGCAGCAGCTGCAGTACCCGTTCCCGAGGCCATTGCCGACGCAGGCTCAGGTGTTCCAGCAGCAGAGACCGCAGCAGTATGCCCAAGCCCAAGCCCTAATCCAGAGCAGGCAGAGGAATTTTCAGCAGAAGGGACCCGCACCCAGAGGGCATGGTCAAGTGTAGCCTCCCTTCCCAGAATTTTTGAAATATTTTTTATTATTTATTTTGATTTAAATAGTGATTTTAAAATTTGTTTTTATAAATAATTATTTAGTTAATTAATACGGTAGATGACTTTAACCATAGTTGAGTTTTGAAGTACCAGACGACTAGGAATCATGGCACGGATAGTTCAGTGGCGTGCCTTGACTAGTGTATTAGCCCTGGTAGGGAAGGCCGGACCATAGTGATGTCCTAACTAGGAAAACCAGGCCAAGTTGTGACATGACCATTATAAATAGTGTAATTATTCATTATTAATATTATTTAACGTCTAGGTGACCCGGTCGTACCAAACTAGTCAAACTGGACCCAAACCAAGCCCAAGCCCATGTAGGCGAGTAGTGAGACGAAAGACGTCCATGTAGATTGTATAGATGAGTATATATAGGTATTGGTTCATTTTATAGTCTAGTAAGTAACCCTTGTAAATTGAATATTAAATATAATATATTATTTTGCTATTTAAATTATCTTGGATATATATATAAAATAAATATATGTATGTATATACGTTTCTAGATATATTAATGTATTAGTTGATTGCTTGGAATACTTGTTGTTGTAGTGGTAGGTATGATAAAAGATAATTATAAAATATATATAGAGTTATATAATTATATACGTATAAATGTGTATAAAGATATATGTGAGTATGTGTATGTGTATGTATATGTATATAAATATATATAATATATTGTTTGCCATGAAATATAAAAGGACAGAACAATTATCGGAGGACTAGACTTTTACTTCACGTTACAAACTCGCTTGTACAAAGAAAGCCTAGGGACGAAAACCTAGGTACAACAATCTAAGTACAATTGTTTATTTTAGATTCTGGAGGGTGACGATAGAGGCTCGGGAAAGCGACGGCAGCTCTGTCTTACTCCTTGGACGATCGGTATGCAGCCTTGGCTCCAGAAGATTGCTTGGCGTTGAAGAAATGCTCTCTTTGCTCTCTCTCGGCTCTTTCTCTCCAAGTATTATGGTGCTCTCTGATCTCGAAAAAAGGGTCCTCTTTTGCAAGGGAATGGCACCTTGCTATTTATAAGAAGGGAATGCAATCATTAGGGTTTGCAATGATTATTCCTTGAAGTGGCGGCGGCCTGTTGATTGATCAATCTGGGCCATTAATCTTGGGTGTGATGAATCTGGGCCATTAATGTAGATTGTGCCAAATCCTCTCAGTAATTAATACTTATTGGAATAAATCTCCCTTATGATGATCTGCTGATATCTGCGAATCTGAATGAATAAGTTTAATTCATTCTCCTGCCACGTGTCCCAGATTATTGGGATTTGACCCAATCTTTGATTGCAGCAAATCTGGGAAATTGATTGGCTTCATGACACGTGTCCTGGGAGCCACTGAGGGGATCTGAGCCGTATGAGGATTGAGCCGCATAAGCCCGACCACGTGTCAAGGCTGCTTGGGGAGTGGACCCCGAACCTTCGAATCACATGATAACCTGGGCCGCATGGACGTAGGTGGCCGCATAACGGGTAACTCCTTCGTGAGCCGCATGGAGATGGTCCTTGTGAGCCGCATGGAGGAGCGTCTTCTTGAGCCGCATAGGGGGAGCCTCCGTTTGAGCCGCATAGGGCTGTTTCAATCTGGGCCGCATAGGGCAACTTCGGCCTGAGCCGCATGGGGAGTCTCCACTTGAGCCGCATATGACTGTCCATACGTCTAGGCTGCGTGGTATTTTCTGGATCTCGGGGGATTGTGTCAGAGATCTCCTTCATTTCCTTAGGAATCTGTCATTATGATAGAGTCATAATTATATCTTTGTATCAGGGCTGTCGTCTTGTCAGAGCTGTCAGCCGTCAAGGCATTTAATGCAGTAATGGACAAGGGAGAGGGCTGTTTGTTGGCCACGTGGCTCCTCTTTGAGCCGCATAGAGCTTCTTTGAGCTGCATAGACGCTCGAGCCGCATGAATACTTGAGCCGCATGAAGAGTCGTCATGACCGGAGTCGTAGCCGCATAGAGCTTATCCGAGCTGCATGAGGCTCCAGAAGACTTTAGGTCCGCATGAGTTTCTGAGCCGCATGAGGCTCCTTCTGGCTGAGCCGCATGGGCTTCCATGTTGATTTTGGGCCACCTAAGGCTCCCCCTGCTGCTTTTGGGCCGCATGAAGCTTTCTGGATTTTGAGCCGCATTAAGCTCCATGTTGAATTCGAGCGGCATAGAGAATCCCCTTCTTTCCTTGCGCTTGTGAAGGATCCCATCTCGCAAGTCAAGGACATCTCGGTCAACCTTTGTACTCGTTTTGTGGGCCCGGGTATCCTGAACACACGAGTGCGTAGGTACCATGTTTACAACTTTCCATCAGAGGCCCGCTTTAACAGTTAGCGGGGCGCTCTGATGGTCAGAGGTTGGACAACTGACTGAGCTCGACGAGCCCGCGCTGCCCTAGCTTCTTCGACTTAGCACCCGAAGGTACGTAGTAGGAAGAGTCCAAGTTGGAAGGAGGGAAGAGAAGTTGGTGCCCTTTTCAAAGGAGGAAAGGGGGCTCTATTTATAGAATGGAGTGGGCCCTTTCTTCTTCTCCTTTCCGATGTGGGACTAAAAGCAATTTTTTCCATGCTTCTACATATATATGTGTATATGTGTATTTGTATATAAATATATATATTATAAATACATGTGTATATGTGTATTTGTATATATATATATATATTATAAATACATGTGTATATGTGTATTTGTATATAAATATATATTATAAATATATGTGTATATGTGAATGTATAGATATATATATATATATATATATATATATGAGGTGTGTAACACCCTAGTCCCAAAATACGTAGGACTAGGAACGTAGACATGCCAGCTGTATTCATACGAAGTATACTCCAATATATAGAATCCTCGTATGAATACATAAGCTGTAAAATGCAGTAGAACCATAACTAATCTCATCCACACAAAATAAATGAATAGAAGATCTCATATAATCAACTATAAAATTGTCATTTGGTACATGTAGTTGGGCGGAGACAAATCCACTACCAACTATGAAAAGAAATACATAACAAAAGAAAAGATTTTTGGCGAGCAAAGCGAAGACGATCCAAGTGCAATCATCCTCGAAGAAATAGCGATGATCACGGCTAGAGCTAAAGCACCTGCGAAAGACAAGAGCACACACCTGGAGAGATAACCAGGTCCTCAGAGGGACGTAACAAGACACATAATATCATGCCATATAAACTGAATAAATATTGCTCAAATAAATAAGTTAATTGAATTATAACATGGTCCAATACGCACCTATTGAACGAGCGTACCATCCCCCCAACCAAACAAGGACAGGAGATGGTAAACTAATTCACGGTGGCGTATCTTTCCATGCTATGAATCCAATATGGTATCCGGACCCCAACAAGGTTCAATACCTTCTCATCGAAGTAGTAAGTCACACCTACAACCAAACAAGGACAAGATGTGACGAACTAATCCGCGACAAGTTATTGTTCCAAGCCACGGTCAGATACAAGTACCCAAACCAAAAGTACTCGTACCTAACGGATAAAGGTAGCCTAACCGTTCTAAGTGAATGTAGTTAAGAACAATTCATGGTCGCATGACTACCCGGTCAATACCAATGCAGTACCTCAGTAGCGAGTCACAACACCATATACTATTCTTCAGTACCGAGCGAGTCTATAGCATATAGTCTACCTATCGTTCCTCAGTAGCGAGCGAGTCTACGATAGATAGGGTGGTAGTCAACTTCCAATCATGTTCTTCCCGCCCAATGCCAACTCATAACTGCTAAGTCTTCTAGCATGCAATTCTATTAGCAGTTATTTCCTAACGCACGGCTTATACGTACTGGTGCCAGCCAATCACGCATGTCCGAGTCCTATATGTGACACACAACAACGTGGTATAAACATGTCAAGGCCCATGAATGCAACACACAAAGGGTGGTCCCTTAACTCTAAGTTTAATGTGTAAGAAAATAATACATAGCAAGAAACTGAACAGTAAATTCTAACAGGTTATGCCATGTATCACAGTTTATTTTGCATAAAGAAATAATGAACATGCATGAAATATGAACTAAAATAATTAAACAGCAAATGGCAAGGTGTCTTGCCTGGTAGGACGCCTGGTATACTACAATGATGAATGTGGCACGGTCTACAACTTCGGTACAACCACTATGCAAGGTGACCTTGGGTGGTGGCACGGACAGTTCCATTGGGTCCAGATGGGTCAAATTGGTTAGGATGGACATATGGTAGGACAGAATTGGCAAGAGGATAGGAAAAATTGGATTAGTCATGGACCACAAGATTAATCGAAGGAAATTGTATAAATGATATACTAATTTAGAAAACAATTTATAATACTTTTGAAAATAGTTTTAATTAATTAAAATAATTTAATTAAATACTTAAAATCCAGAAATCCTTTTTAGGGCAAAAACTCCAAGTTTTGTCAAAAGGATATTTTAGGCTGAAACCTATATTCTATAAATCAAAATATTTTAAGTGTAACAAAATAATAAAATTATTTAAGGCTAAGACCCATATTTGTAAAAATAAAACTATGCTTTTTATTTACTATCAAGAAATATTTAATAACATTTTAAAACTATATTATATTATATATATATATATAGCTCTTCAAAATAATAATAGTGTTAACAATTCACACTAATAATATTAAGACCAAATTACTCATAATAATATCACAAATATGATAATAATCATTATTATTATTATACACCATGTGAAATATATATATAACTAGTTTTCTAAAAACAACAATAAAGTAATAAGAATCATTATAAAAATAACAACAACAATAATAATAATAATAATAATAATAATAATAATAATAATAATAATAATAATAATAATAATGATAATTATAATAATGATACTTATAATAATGATAATGATAATTGTAATAATAATAATAATAATAATAACATCCATCTACACTGTTCTCTCTTTCCGAGAGAGACAGTCATTGAACTCACAAAAAAAAACAAAAAAAAACAGGAGGAGAAGAGAAGGAGTCGGGAAGAGAGAGGGAGAGCGGGAGAGAGCAGCGGCGGCGGGAGGCTGGGCGTCGGGCGGACACGCGGAGCTGCGGGAGAGACGGGGCGAGGAGCGGTGGTGCGGAAGAGAGGAGGAACGCGGCGGTCGTCGGGCTTCGACGCGGCAGAGCGGAGAGAAGGAACGGCCGGCGGAGAGGAAAAACGGGTTTCCGGCGGGCGGTGAGCGCGGGTCTGTGAGGTGGAGGAAGATGAGGCGGCGGAGAGCTGAGAGGAGGTAAGGCTCGGGCGGAATCGGTGGCGGGCGGAGAGGTAAGGAATTAGGGCACGACGGTTGGGAGACGCTGCGGCGGGGGCAATTTTGGTCGGCGGTCGAGGGTCGGACGCGACGGAGGGGTTCGGGCGAAGGGTACTACCGACGACGGAGGGAACCGCTGGCTATGGAGCGGGCCGCTCAAGGCTCGACGCTCGGAGGCGGACGTGGTGGCTGCGTCGAGTACGGCGACGAGGTGAGTTTGGTCATTTGTTTTGTGGTGATGATTTGGTGAGTTGTCGTAGCATGGCAACGGGGGTGTGTTTGGCCGGGATTTCTATCGAGGCTGGTCGGGCGTGTGATGGGGTTTGGGTGTGTCGATCGGGGGTGGTGCTGACGATGGTGGTTGTGTCCTCAGCGGTGCGCTGGAGATGGTGGTGGCAGTAGGGTTGTTGACGGTGGTGTCGGGGAAGGGTTGTGAGATGATTGCGTCGGGGCGGCAATGGTGGAGGATGTCTGGTCGACGCCGTTGGGGATTAGGATAGGGTTTAGGGATAGGTATTTGACGATGTCGGGGTGTGTCCGACACGGAAAAGGAGATAAATGTATTTGTAACGGATGGAATAAGAATTGGACGGAGGACACGGACACGATGCACGCACGTTTGGTTGTGGAGTTTGTGGTGGAATAAAAATACATGGATGAGTACCTGTCTATTTATAGGATGTGGGAATTCCCATTAAGATAAGGATTAGGATATTTAAACCCAATTTAGATAATTCCTAATTTAATTTAAAATCAATCCAAATCCAAATACAAATCAAATTTAAATCTAATTAAATTTTTAGTTTAAAAATCAAATGGGATAAATCAAATTGCAAATATTTAACTATTTAATTTATTCCATAAACTCAAATCAAGATTTAAATGCCACAATAATTTCAAAATATATTTTCTAAAATACTAATAATATTAATTTCGAAAATTACATTAAAAATTATAAATATATATGTATGCACAAATAATGTTTTCATAATTATGTTTTTCTTAGTATACAATAAAATATTATTTATAATTAATAACTGCTAAAAATAAAATGCCCTTTTATAGCAAGAATAGAAATTATATATAATATTTTGAAAGTGTATAATAAAAAAAATATTTTTCTAAAATATGTACGCTCGCACATATTCGCATTCGACGAGCAATAAAATAAAATTTCGTGCGTGACGTACAATATGACTACGCGACGTACAATACAAATAAAAAAATTAATCAGTACCAAAATCAAAAAAAAAATAGTAGAAATTTAGGGGTTTTACATCCTACCCAACTTAAAAGAATTTTGTCCTCGAAATTAAGAATTAGGAGGGGGTGAGAAGGCACAACGGTAGGTAGGAGGGTTTAAAGAAGTTTATATGGTCGTAGTCTAGGTTAAGGATATGATTAAGAGATGATTGTAACCACTCTTAAATTCAAGTGATTAGAAAGTCAAGATTGTAAATTTAAGGTCGAGGAAAAGGTCGAGTAGTTTGGGATGAAGATATAGCAACATCGAGTGGGAATGGTCATAGCCGATGGGAAGGTTAGAGGGAGTTCTAGTATGACGCTTTCGTCCTCCTAAAATAGGTGAGGGCAAAGCAATATAGAGTTCGAAGGAGGCGTTATCGAATATGAATACGTGATTCAAAGACGATCGAATAATTTCAAAAGAATTGTCAAGGCAGTCGTGGATGGGATTGTAAAGGCCAAGTTTAGTTATGTCCCCATCCACGTAGAGTAATAGACAAAAGCGAACCAAAGTGCACTTGGTTGATCAGACCATTATGTACCGGTTCTGATTTAGACAATAGGCTAGTGAGTGGCCACTCTATAGCATATGTCTTGATCAAGCTCGATAAGGATTAGCTTACAAATACTAGGCTGTATTAGCATCATTAGTTAGGTAGTAAAAATATAAGCATGATGGTAGATGAAACAAATATGAATAGTCTAAGAGTCATAAGAATCTAAGTTTTGTTTATTTCTATACCATCATTCTACGGTTTTATTGTCCAAGGTTTGGTTGACCAAAAGGGTTAAATTTCTCTAGTCTCTATGGTCTAGATAGTACTATTGGTATTTCATTAATGGTCAAGGGTATGTCAAGTCGTGGGGTATTCTACCCAACTTAAAAGAATTAAGCTAAGGGTGTTTGGGACATCTAACTAGTAGGGTCAATCTCTAGCAAGCACGAAGGGAAGATAAGAATAGGGATGGAAGGAAGCAAGCAAGATACAATTGATGAGTCAAACGGTAGATAAAATCTAGGAAAGAGGTCAAGTATGTGGATGAGATCCTAGACTCTAATCCTATACACAGGCTTGCTTGGTACGGTAAAGTAACCAAACAATTTATCTTGACCTGCATAGGCCACCACAAAAACATCTAACGCCCCAGTCCCAAAATACGTAGGACTAGGAACGTAGACATGCCAGCTGTATTCATACGAAGTATACTCCAATATATGGAATCCTCGTATGAATACATAAGCTGTAAAATGCAGTAGAACCATAACTAATCTCATCCATACAAAATAAATGAATAGAAGATCTCATATAATCAACTATGAAATTGTCATTTGGTACATGTAGTTGGGCGGAGACAAATCCACTACCAACTATGAAAAGAAATACATAACAAAAGAAAAGATTTTTGGCGAGCAAAGCGAAGACGATCCAAGTGTAATCATCCTCGAAAAAATAGCGATGATCACGGCTAGAGCTAAAGCACTTGCGAAAGACAAGAGCACACACCTGGAGAGATAACCAGGTCCTCAGAGGGACGTAACAAGACACATAATATCATGCCATATAAACTGAATAAATATTCCTCAAAAAAATAAGTTAATTGAATTATAACATGGTCCAATACGCACCTATTGAATGAGCGTACCATCCTCCCAACCAAACAAGGACAGGAGATGGTAAACTAATTCACGGTGGCGTATCTTTCCATGCTATGAATCCAATATGGTATCCGGACCCCAACAAGGTTCAATACCTTCTCATCGAAGTAGTAAGTCACACCTATAACCAAACAAGGACAAGATGTGACGAACTAATCCACGACAAGTTATTGTTCCAAGCCACGGTCAGATACAAGTACCCAAACCAAAAGTACTCGTACCTAACGGATAAAGGTAGCCTAACCGTTCTAAGTGAATGTAGTTAAGAACAATTTATGGTCGCATGACTACCCGGTCAATACCAATGCAGTACCTCAGTAGCGAGTCACAACACCATATACTATTTCTCAGTACCGAACGAGTCTATAGCATATAGTCTACCTATCGTTCCTCAGTAGCGAGCGAGTCTACGATAGATAGGGTGGTAGTCAACTTCCAATCATGTTCTTCCCGCCCAATGCCAACTCATAACTGCTAAGTCTTCTAGCATGCAATTCTATTAGCAGTTATTTCCTAATGCACGGCTTATACGTACTGGTGGCCAGCCAATCACGCATGTCCGAGTCCTATATGTGACACACAACAACGTAGTATAAACGTGTCAAGGCCTATGAATGCAACACACAAAGGGTGGTCCCTTAACTTTAAGTTTAATGTGTAAGAAAATAATACATAGCAAGAAACTGAACAGTAAATTCTAACAGGTTATGCCATGTATCATAGTTTATTTTGCATAAAGAAATAATGAACATGCATGAAATATGAGCTAAAATAATTAAACAGCAAATGGCAAGGTGTCTTGCCTGGTAGGATGCATGGTGTACTACAATAATGAATGTGGCACGGTCTACAACTTCGGTACAACCACTATGCAAGGTGACCTTGGGTGGTGGCACGGACAGTTCCATTGGGTCCAGATGGGTCAAATTGGTTAGGATGGACATATGGTAGGACATAATTGGCGAGAGGATCGAAAAAATTGGATTAGTCATGGACCGCATGATTAATCGAAGGGAATTGTATAAATGATATACTAATTTAGAAAACAATTTATAATACTTTTGAAAATAGTTCTATTTAATTAAAATAATTTAATTAAATACTTAAAATCCAGAAATCCTTTTTAGGGCAAAAACTCCAAGTTTTGTCAAAAGGATATTTTAGGCTGAAACCTATATTCTATAAATCAAAATATTTTAAGTGTAACAAAATAATAAAATTATTTAAGGCTAAGACCCATATTTGTAAAAATAAATCTATGCTTTTTATTTACTATCAAGAAATATTTAATAACATTTTAAAACTATATTATATTATATATATATATATATATATATATATATATATATATATATATAGCTCTTCAAAATAATAATAGTGTTAACAATTCACACTAATAATATTAAGACCAAATTACTCATAATAATATCACAAATATGATAATAATCATTATTATTATTATACACCATGTGAAATATATATATAACTAGTTTTCTAAAAACAACAATAAAGTAATAAGAATCATTATAAAAATAATAATAATAATAATAATAATAATAATAATAATAATAATAATAATAATAATTATAATAATGATACTTATAATAATGATAATGATAATGATAATGATAATTGTAATAATAATAATAATAATAATAATAATAACATCCATCTACACTGTTCTCTCTTCCCGAGAGAGACAGTCATTAAACTCACAAAAAAACAAAAAAAAGCAGGAGGAGAAGAGAAAGAGTCGGGAAGAAAGAGGGAGAGCGGGAGAGAGCAGCAGCAGCGGGAGGCTGGGGGTCGGGCGGACGCGTGGAGCTGCGGGAGAGAGGGGGCGAGGAGCGGTGGTGCGGAGGAGAGGAGGAACGCGGCGGTCGTCGGGCTTCGACGCGACGGAGCGGAGAGAAGGGACGGCCGGCGGAGAGGAAAAAGGGGTTTCTGGCGGGCGGTGAGCGCGGGTCTGTGAGGTGGAGGAAGATGAGGCGGTGGAGAGAGCTGAGAGGAGGTGAGGCTCGGGCGAAATCGGTGGTGGGCGGAGAGGCAAGGAATTAGGGCACGGCGGTTGGGAGACGCTGCGGCGGGGGCAATTTTGGTCGGCGGTCGAGGGTCGGACACGGCGGAGGGGTTCGGGCGAAGGGTACTACCGGCGACGGAGGGAACCGCTGGCTATGGAGCGGGCCGCTCAAGGCTCGACGCTCGGAGGCGGACGTGGTGGCTGCGCCGAGCACGGCGGCGAGGTGAGTTTGGTCATTTGTTTTGTGGTGATGATTTGGTGAGTTGTCGTAGCATGGCGACGGGGGTGTGTTTGGTCGGGGTTTCTATCGAGGCTGGTCGGGCGTGTGATGGGGTTTGGGTGTGTCGATCGGGGGTGGTGCTGACGACGGTGGTTGTGTCCTCAGCGGTGCGCTGGAGATGGTGGTGGCAGTAGGGTTGTTGACGGTGGTGTCGGGGAAGGGTTGTGAGATGATTGCGTCGGGGCGGCAATGGTGGAGGATGTCTGGTCGACGCCGACGGGGATTAGGATAGGGTTTAGGGATAGGTATTTGACGATGTCGGGGTGTGTTCAACACGGAAAAGGAGATAAATGTATTTGTAACGGATGGAATAAGAATTGGACGGAGGACACGGACACGATGCACGCACGTTTGGTTGTGGAGTTTGTGGTGGAATAAAAATACATGGATGAGTACCTGCCTATTTATAGGATGTGGGAATTCCCATTAAGATAAGGATTAGGATATTTAAACCCAATTTAGATAATTCCTAATTTAATTTAAAATCAATCCAAATCCAAATACAAATCAAATTTAAATCTAATTAAATTTTTAGTTTAAAAATCAAATGGGATAAATCAAATTACAAATATTTAACTATTTAATTTATTCCATAAACTCAAATCAAGATTTAAATGCCACAATAATTTCAAAATATATTTTCTAAAATACTAATAATATTAATTTCAAAAATTATATTAAAAATTATAAATATATATGTATGCACAAATTATGTTTTCATAATTATGTTTTTCTTAGTATACAATAAAATATTATTTATAATTAATAACTGCTAAAAACAAAATGCCCTTTTATAGCAAGAATAGAAATTATATATAATATTTTGAAAGTGTATAATAAAAAAAATATTTTTCTAAAATATGTACGCTCGCACATATTCGCATTCGACGAGCAAGAAAATAAAATTTCGTGCGCGACGTACAATATGACTACGCGACGTATAATACAAATAAAAAAATTAATCAGTACCAAAATCAAAAAAAAAAATAGTAGAAATTTAGGGGTTTTACAGGTGTGTGTACGTATAAATATATATGTGTATAGGTGTATTTATATGTATATACTATATATATCTATATGCGCATGTATATGTATGTATACATATACATAGGTATTCATGTGTATATTTATATATATAAATATATATGTATTAATATATAATAGTTAAGAAAAAAAAAAAAAAAGAAGCCCAACCATCCTTCCAAACCGACTAACTGAGCCCAACCCAAGCCTTGGCCCAGGCCCGAGCTACCACAGCCAGCAAGTAACAAGACATCCATCGTTCGGATTGAACAACAGAATAAACGCATGTATAAACGAAAGAGAGAGCGACGAGGAAGAGAAGTATTCGAAACTCAAAACCCTAACCCTAACACAGCAGTCGATCCCCTCTGCATTGCACGACCCCCGGCGACCACAGCACCGCCGTAGGCAGCGGAGCAGTCGCCTGAATCCGCACGCGCCGCCTGGAAACTGAGCAGTAGCAACAGCAGCAACCTCATGACAGGTACCGATTCATCGTCTTATTTCTTCGCGTAGTCTCCATCATTTTCGATTTTGTAAGTTTCAATAGAAACCTCATATAACCCCCTTTAGATACCAGTAAACACATTCGATAATCGTAGGAAAACCCATCCGCAATATCGATACGAAGTCGAGCGGAAACGGCGCAAAAATAGGACATTAGTACAGTCCAGACACTCAATTTGGAAGGCGATTTCTCGCCAATCCATAGATCAAATTTGAAAACCATCTGAACAGACTTCTAGACAACCTAACTAGCATTAAAACCCTATTTTTATATTATTTTTATAATCAGTAGATGCTAAGATAAATCGACTTGAAAATCGAAAAAAATCCGATAAAACTGTTTTTCAAAAACCTAGAAATCCTCCGATACGACGTGCGTCCCGCCAAACCGGGCGACGTGGTCGCGAACCGAAAGCATCGAAAGCTGCGTAACGACTTCATGGTTGTGTGAGCTTTGACGGAATTCAAATTGGTCGCGTGTGTGCGACGAATTTGATGCGTATCCGTCAAAATTCACCGTATCGTCCACTTTGCACCAACTCCAATTACTTCGTGCATGCTCGTCAGATCAAGACTGTAATGCCCGTAGTTCGTATCACGTATTGGAAATACGTGTACGTATTTCGGGCTCGTATTCTTGGTTTGTCATAATTAAGTTAGTCTTGGATTTTTTTTTTTTTTGCAAGTTGCATTTGCATGGTTCATCATGGCATTGCATTGGCTTGGTTTGGTTCGGTTTAGTGGGTTGGCTTGGTTTGGTTTTATGTGGAGAACCACTCCCACCTACCACCACTCCCACCATAAATATCTATTCCTCTCTCTCTCTCTTCCATTATTACTCATTACTCATTTCTTCTTCTCCATCTTTACTTCTCCACCTACCAGGAAGTGGGAGAGCTTAGGCAAGTGCATCTTGCTTCATGGAGGAAGTCCATTTTTTATTGTTCCATTGTCTTCCTCATGTGTTTCTAACCCACTTTAGTACTTGGCATTTTTTATTTCCATGGTTAAATTTTTTGTAGATCTAGTTTTGTGGTATTTCTAGTTTCCAGGACTTTTGATCCATCAAACTTACATATTTTGCTAAGTTGATGATCCCATGGTTGCAGAGAATTTTCTTTCGTCCAATTTTGACCTACGAGAAAGTTCTGAGCCGCATGGACATTTTTGCACTCAGCCGCATGACCTATAAATGCAATAGCCAGCATTTATTTTTGCATACATTATTTAATGCAATAATAACAGACAGCCGCATAGGCATTATTATTTAATTATTAAATATTGTATACACCAGCATGTACGTGAGCCGCATGGAGACTAAGCATTAGAAATAATGCATTAGCACACAAATGTATTTTGCTTGGAAAATCAAGTCTTAGCCGCATGTAGTGGTAAATAATGCATGCCAAGAAGCATAGCCGCATGGGATGGAAGCACAGCCGCATGGCATGGGATGGAAGCATTGCATGCTTGCTTACTAAGCATTAAATGCCATTCACACCTTATAAGCCTTTCCTGGAAAAGCATATTTTGTATACTTTATACTAAGCATTCCAAAGTCATTTCAAGCATTAAAGGCTTGCTGGAAAAGCAATTTCATGCTTTATACTAAGCATTAAATGCTTGTTAGACTTAAAAGCTATTCCATGCTATATTAATAGTATTTAATGTTGCATTCAATGCCTAGCCGCATGAGTTCTTCTAGCAAGCCTTGCTTGCTTGCTTCATATGCATGGCCGCATATAGATTTGCATACTTAAAAACCTTGAATGCATTAGAAATACGTGTCCAGCATGCATTAAATTTTGGCCTAAGCATTTGCATGGCTTAAGTGAGCCGCATGGAAATTTGTGGTTGGCCGCATGGGAAAAATTCTACGTGGGCCGCATGAGATTTGTATATAGCCGCATGTAATTGCTCTTGCTAGCATTAGCATGTGCATGGAAGTATATGAGCCGCATGGCCTTTTCATTAAATAATTGCATGCATTAGCCTATTATATTACATGTAATCATTGCCTCACGTGGATCATCAACTAAATGGTTCACATGAACTTCCTTCCTTGCTGCATTAATTATTGAGTCCCACATGGCCTCTGTACTTGAGTGTCCACGTGTCCCTTTTTTTTGCTCAAGTGGAAGCTTGCATTTATTGCGGTTTCCTCTCTCCTTGACTTTTTTGGTTGCATGAATATTTCTTGCGAGCCGCATGGTCCCCTTCAGTTATTTTGCTGGCCGCATAAGCTTTGGCTGGCCGCATGGGTGGCCTCCCACTCTCTTTGACCGTATGTATGTTCTTCCACTTTTGGACCGCATGGGTCCCACTTTGATTGTTTAAATGTCTTCTTTGCGTGAATTGTGGTCCGAATTTCTTTCCACTCCCAACATGAAAGTTGTAGAGTTTCTCCTTGGCTTCAAGAATATATATATTATATTATATTATTATTTTAATTGCTCAAGTTTCTTCTCTCCTTGATAAATGGCATAACTTGATAGTGACCCGCCGTGGTGCACTCCCGACATGATAACTTGACCTGACAAATTTGACATGATAACTTGGCATGATAATTCTTGATAGTGGCCCGTCGTGGCACACTCTTGACATGATAAACCTGACATAATATTTCTCGAAATGCTGTTGCGACGGCTAACACGACATGACAAGATTGAATGACCTGGACACCGTGGACGATTGTGCTTGTACAAATGAACCCGTCTTATCTTGCATCATGTCTAGGATGGGGACCCCTGAGTACCACGGCCAGGGGCACCCACTGAAATCGAATAAGGCTAACAACTAGAATAAATCCAGTAGTCATGAAGAGATTTCCCAGCTACAGGCAATCCCGTTATCTGGACGCCCCACTTGGGATCTGTAGCCTGCCGTCGAGTAGGGCACATTTCCAGCACACTGTCATGTATTGCACCCTCTAAGTCACCTAGGGGTACATACGTTTTTTGGACGATGTACCCACTTGAATTCAATCCTAATTGCGTCCGGATAGCCTGGATGGTCTGCAGGGCTTGTGGCTGTGGAACAATCTCACTGCATCTTGCTAGTAATTAGGCCTGTGATAACCCTAGTTAGTTAAAGTATCAAGCCGTACTTATTGCTTGGCCGTGGAATGTTGGATGAAGTTTATCAGTCTATTCTTGTCTTGATTCTGTACAAGATTATTACATGACCAGATTTCTTATATTTATCCTGCCGATAAATGGTGGAAGAATCCAAGTTCTGTTCAGACGAAGGATTACAACCCCGATCCTTGTTTGGTTTACGGGTTGTAACCTGGTTATCTGAATAGTCCCATGGTTATCTCATCGTATATCACCTGTCTTATTTTTTTCTTTAATTGTTGTCTTTTATTATATATTATTACTCTTGTGCTGATTGCTGGTTTTAGTTCCTAAGTGAAGCCTCCTTTGTGGCACTTGCTCTTTCTGGGATCTGACCCAGCTGGTTTTGTATGGCCAGATACCAGAGCAGCACCAAGGGATCCACCGACTTTCCAGCCCGATGGTGAACACCAGGCGTAACCAGGGCAACGAGTGGGTTTATTTTTGCTCTCCCACTCTCTTGTAAATTAATTCTTTTGAGGCGTTTAGCCGCCGAGCAAGTGTTAGCTCGTGTACATTTTACTTACTGTCTGCCTATGGGCTGTAACATGATTGGCAACCTAGGGTTGATCATGTACGAGTAAAACTCTTGCTAGTCCTCATATTTTGTAATGACTAGCTTCATGATCAGCTGAATATGTAATGTTTGGGATGCCTTACTATTGTATATTTGGTAATCTTACATCTTGTAACATTTACTTACTTGCTTGCGATTGAGGCACTAGGCTTGTTATTGACCTTAAGAGACTGATGGCTTGTAGATAAACCCTCATATATCTAGACAGCCGTGACCGTATAGTGGAGTGGATTCCATTTCATTATACGTAGCTGGCTATGTCTGCCCCCGCTCTCCAGTATTCTGGTTCTGGGGCGTGACATGGTTTAAGTGGTGGCCCATGCAGGTCTTGTAAATCAAGATATGTGAGGGTTTACCGGATAGATGTCTCAATCAGTATTCGCCCTTGATCTCTGCTCGTATCCTCTTGAATCCCTGACAATCTTGTCCTGATCATATGCTTGTAATCGTTGATCTGTCCTGGTCCTTCCTTATTTTTCCCATGTCGTTTTCTTCAGCGGCATTGAACCTGGACCTGCCGATCAGCAAGGCGGATCACCTCCCGTGGACCAGCAGCAACCAGAAGATCAGGCCCAGCACTCAGGAGCAGCCTCCCGAGTCGTACCTACTAGAGGAGAGCCGCCAGTTCAGCCAGTCCAGCCTGCAGAGCCTGATGATGGCACTTTGGTGGGTCTCATCAGATCATTGTTAGCTTCCCAAGATCGCCGAGGAGATGCCTTATAACAGGCGGTAGCAGATGCTCTGAACAGAGACGGTCATCCAAGGAACAGTGCAGCGAACAGTTTCAAGCGCCTGAACCCTCCCTTCTTCGATGGCAGTGAAGATGCTATCGCTGCTGACACATGGCTACAGGATACTGAAGTCATTCTAGAGGCAGCCAAGACCCCGGAAGATGAGAAGGTGGCTGTGGTGCGTCTACAGTTATTGGATCTTGCCCGCAGCTGGTGGGCAACACAGGCCATGGGATTAGTAGCCCCTATTCCATGGGCACTATTCAGAGAAAGATTCCAGACTAAGTACTTCGATGCGGTGGCCCGGTACGATCTACAGACCAGGTTCACCAATCTGAAGCAAGAAGACAGAACGGTCGACGGATATGCGGCCGAGTTTTCGAGGCTTAGTCGATTTGCTCCCACTTTGGTGGCGACCGAGTTTGACAGAGCCCAGTGGTTCCAGCAAGGGCTCCACCTTGAGATTTTGTTAGCAGTAGAACAGTTTGAGCATCAGACTTTTGATACAGTGTTGAGGGCAGCTAGGAGGCACGAGTATATCTCCCACAGGATCGTGGACAGGACCGGAGGTCGAAAGCGATCTCACGGCCAGATGACCCAGTCGACAGCACCAGCCCCGGGAGTCAGGACTTTGACAATTGGAACTCCGAGGCAGGCAGCCTCAGTAACGTCAGTCACGTCCCCTCAGCAACAGAAGCAGAAGCAGTCTTCCGCAATGGGCTGCACTCATTGTGGAAAGCCAGGACACGTTGTTTCAGAGTGTCGCAGAGCACAGGGATTGTGCTTGGCTTGTGGAGCACCGGACCACAAGATAAGGTCCTGTCCGAATAGGGCCAGTTCGTCATTGGCCCAGACTAGTCCCTCGGTAAGGGGACCAGCCCCAGTCCAGCAGCAGCAGCAGTATCCATTGCCGAGGCCATTGCCGCCTCAGGCCCAAGTATTTCAGCAGCAGTACCAGCCTCCGAGGCCATTGCCGCCTCAGGCCCCAGCCTTCCAGCTACAGAGACCCCAGCAGTATGCCCAGGTCCAAGCTCAGATCCAGAACTGACAGAGAGGTTCCTAGCAGGATATCTTTCCTCTTTTTCGTGCCTTTGATTTCCTTGCTTACATACATGATTGCATGATTGATTGCTTAGTATAGCTTGCCTGTGATTAGTATAGCTTGCCCTTGCCACTCTAGCCTCTTGATTAAATTTCGAGGACGGAATTCTTTTAAGGTGGGTAGAGTTGTAATGCCCGTAGTTCGTATCACGTATTGGAAATACGTGTACGTATTTCGGGCTCGTATTCTTGGTTTGTCATAATTAAGTTAGCCTTGGATTTTTTTTTTTGCAAGTTGCATTTGCATGGTTCATCATGGCATTGCATTGGCTTGGTTTGGTTCGGTTTAGTGGGTTGGCTTGGTTTGGTTTTATGTGGAGAACCACTCCCACCTACCACCACTCCCACCATAAATATCTATCCCTCTCTCTCTCTTCTATTATTACTCATTACTCATTTCTTCTTCTCCATCTTTACTTCTCCACCTACCAGGAAGTGGGAGAGCTTAGGCAAGTGCATCTTGCTTCATGGAGGAAGTCCATTTTTTATTGTTCTATTGTCTTCCTCATGTGTTTCTAACCCACTTTAGTACTTGGCATTTTTCATTTCCATGGTTAAATTTTTTGTAGATCTAGTTTTGTGGTATTTCTAGTTTCCAGGACTTTTGATCCATCAAACTTGCATATTTTGCTAAGTTGATGATCCCATGGTTGCAGAAAATTTTTTTGGGTCCAATTTTGACCTACGAGAAAGTTCTGAGCCGCATGGACATTTTTGCACTCAGCCGCATGACCTATAAATGCAATAGCCGGCATTTATTTTTGCATACATTATTTAATGCAATGATAACAGACAGCCGCATAGGCGTCATTATTTAATCATTAAATATTGCATACACCAGCATGTACGTGAGCCGCATGGAGACTAAGCATTAGAAATAATGCATTAGCACACAAATGTATTTTGCTTGGAAAATCAAGTCTTAGCCGCATGTAGTGGTAAATAATGCATGCCAAGAAGCATAGCCGCATGGGATGGAAGCACAGCCGCATGGGATGGGATGGAAGCATTGCATGCTTGCTTACTAAGCATTAAATGCCATTCACACCTTATAAGCCTTTCCTGGAAAAGCATATTTTGTATACTTTATACTAAGCATTCCAAAGTCATTTCAAGCATTAAAGGCTTGCTGGAAAAGCAATTTCATGCTTTATACTAAGCATTAAATGCTTGTTAGACTTAAAAGCTATTCCATGCTATATTAATAGTATTTAATGTTGCATTCAATGCCTAGCCGCATGAGTTCTTCTAGCAAGCCTTGCTTGCTTGCTTCATATGCATGGCCGCATATAGATTTGCATACTTAAAAACCTTGAATGCATTAGAAATGCGTGTCCAGCATGCATTAAATTTTGGCCTAAGCATTTGCATGGCTTAAGTGAGCCGCATGGAAATTTGTGGTTGGCCGCATGGGAAAAATTCTACGTGGGCCGCATGAGATTTGTATATAGCCGCATGTAATTGCTCTTGCTAGCATTAGCATGTGCATGGAAGTATATGAGCCGCATGGCCTTTTCATTAAATAATTGCATGCATTAGCCTATTATATTACATGTAATCATTGCCTCACGTGGATCATCAACTAAATGGTTCACGTGAACTTCCTTCCTTGCTGCATTAATTATTGAGTCCCACATGGCCTCTGTACTTGAGTGGCCACGTGTCCCTTTTTTTTGCTCAAGTGGAAGCTTGCATTTATTACGGTTTCCTCTCTCCTTGACTTTTTTGGTTGCATGAATATTTCTTGCGAGCCGCATGGTCCCCTTCAGTTATTTTGCTGGCCGCATAAGCTTTGGCTGGCCGCATGGGTGGCCTCCCACTCTCTTTGACCGCATGTATGTTCTCCCACTTTTGGACCGCATGGGTCCCACTTTGATTGTTTAAATGTCTTCTTTGCGTGAATTGTGGTCCGAATTTCTTTCCACTCCCAACATGAAAGTTGTAGAGTTTCTCCTTGGCTTCAAGAATATATATTATATTATATTATTATTTTAATTGCTCAAGTTTCTTCCCTCCTTGATAAATGGCATGACTTGATAGTGACCCGCCGTGGTGTACTCCCGACATGATAACTTGACCTGACAAATTTGACATGATAACTTGGCATGATAATTCTTGATAGTGGCCCGCCGTGGCGCACTCTTGACATGATAAACCTGACATGATATTTCTCGAAATGCTGTTGCGACGGCTAACACGATATGACAAGATTGAATGACCTGGACACCGTGGACGATTGTGCTCGTGCAAATGAACCCGTCTTATCTTGCATCATGTCTAGGACGGGGACCCCTGAGTACCACGGCCAGGGGCACCCACTGAAATCGACTAAGGCTAACAACTAGAATAAATCCAGTAGTCATGAAGAGATTTTCCAGCTACAGGCAATCCCGTTATCTGGGCGCCCCACTTGGGATCTGTAGCCTGCCGTCGAGTAGGGCACATTTCCAGCACACTGTCATGTGTTGCACCCTCTAAGTCACCTAAGGGTACATACGTTTCCTGGACGATGTACCCACTTGAATTCAATCCTAATTGCATCCGGATAGCCTGGATGGTCTGCTGGGCTTGTGGCTGTGGAACAATCTCACTGCATCTTGCTAGTAATTAGGCCTGTGATAACCCTAGTTAGTTAAAGTATCAAGCCGTACTTATTGCTTGGCCGTGGAATGTTGGATGAAGTTTACCAGTCTATTCTTGTCTTGATTCTGTACAAGATTGTTACATGACCAGATTTCTTATATTTATCCTGCCGATAAATGGTGGGAGAATCCAAGTTCTGTTCAGACGAAGGGTTACAACCCCGGTCCTTGTTTGGTTTACGGGTTGTAACCTGGTTATCTGAATAGTCCCATGGTTATCTCACCGTATATCACCTGTCTTTTTTTTCTTTAATTGTTGTCTTTTATTATATATTATTACTCTTGTGCTGATTGCTGGTTTTAGTTCCTAAGTGAAGCCTCCTTTGTGGCACTTGCTCTTTCTGGGATCTGACCCAGCTGGTTTTGTATGGCCAGATACTAGAGCAGCACCAAAGGATCCACCGACTTTCCAGCCCGATGGTGAACACCAGGCGTAACCAGGGCAACGAGTGGATTTATTTTTGCTCTCCCACTCTCTTGTAAATTAATTCTTTTGAGACTTTTAGCCGCCGAGCAAGTGTTAGCTCGTGTACATTTTACTTACTATCTGCCTACGGGCTGTAACATGATTGGCAACCTAGGGTTGATCATGTACGACTAAAACTCTTGCTAGTCCTCACATTTTGTAACGACTAGCTTCATGACCAGCTGAATATGTAATGTTTGGGACGCCTTACTATTGTATATTTGGTGATCTTACATCTTGTAACATTCACTTACTTGCTTGCGATTGAGGCACTAGGCTTGTTATTGACCTTAAGAGACTGATGGCTTGTAGATAAACCCTCATATATCTATACAGCCGTGACCGTATAGTGGAGTGGATTCCATTTCATTATACGTAGCTGGCTATGTCTGCCCCCGCTCTCCAGTATTCTGGTTCTGGGGCGTGACAAAGACGAAACTTACGCCAACAGGACCGTATCATTTTTCTGGTCCTGTATGCCAAGTTTGGTCCGATTCTGAGACAGTTGAATCGGAACACCGTTTTACGGGCCCCACGGTCCGATTCAACGGGTGATTTTGTGCACGACCTGCCGGAATCCAACTTTAGACATACGGTTGGGTTCGTATCATAAAACCGGATCTGTAGACATATAGTTTGACGACTTTAGAGACCATTGACTCTGGCACGCTTTTCGGTGCAAAGCGGGTCCAACGGCGGACATCGTTTTTGTCCGAAATTACCATTTTACCCCTGTGTCCATAATTGGACTTAAGGACAGGCAATCCTAGCTAATTTGACTATTCTGAGAATGTTGGTGACGTTTATTTTAGCTTTCGGAGACAGTTGTGATGACTTGGACTTTTTGACTTATTAATTGGCGATACATTGTTGGTTCTTCGTGCAACCCCCAGGCAAGTATACCTTGCCGAACATATACAGTATTTACATTGTTTTTCTCTCTTTATTGTATTCATTTTTATATTGTCACATGATTCCATATTGTCATTGATTCGTCCTTGATTGTCTTACTTGTTCTAGATTACGTGTACGTATAGGGTATTTGACATTGCTAGATTATTGGTCTTATCATGTTACCTTGCTTTGCGATTGAGTTGTCAGTTTCTGTATCTGTTCTTGACTTGAATAATCTTAACTGGGAGTATCTTACATTGTACTACAGTTAAGACATACTATAGATTGGGAGTATCTTATATTGTACTACGACCTATAGCCCATTCTTCTACATTGATATCACTTGATTGACTCGACTTGAGACATACCATAGATTGGGAGTATCTTATATTGTACTACGACCTGTAGCATATATTGATTGATTGATTGACTTGACTTACGACACTATAAATTGGGAGTATCTTGCATTGTACTACGATTTATAGGAGTCTACTTGACTTTGTATCCTTTAGGAGAGGCGATCGATACTAGAATTGGCTAAACTTGACTGGGATTATCTTGCATTGTACTACAGTCAAAATCTACTATTGATTGGGAGTATCTTGCATTGTACTACAAGCTATAGAGGTTAATCGATTGATTGGTAGCCAAGTCTAGTATTACATTTCCTCACGACTCGTCGTCCTTAGATGTTCTTCTTGCAGTGTTCTTATCCTCCACACCTGTTATTTACTGTCATATTAGTAGGCATGTTTTATGTATCTTGCTAGTTCTCTGAGGACCTGATGATCTCTTCAGGTAACTGATTGCACGGAGTTAGTTAGCTGAGCAGGTGCTAGTTAACTTCATCTGCATGATTCAGGTATTTTGTTAGTGTTATTGATTTACTTTCTTTCTCGTGCTTCCATGATATATCCTGCTTATCAGCTTAGCTTTATAGACTCATATTATTCTAGAGTCTAATCGGACATATATGCTAGCGGGCTACAGACCACGATCTATACTTGTTCATTAATGTTTCGTATATTTATTGTGGATTGAGATATAGAATTGGTTGCCACGATTTGGCAGTATACCATAGCCTTGACAGCGTTTACATATTCGAGTCGGGCTGGAGTCCGCTTGATGCGTAGCTGGCTTTCTCACGTGCTCGCGTCCGAAAAGCGGGTGCGGGTCGTGACATCAAGTGCTGGCTTTGACCATAGGAGAGGAAGGAGTAGCACCATGTGAGGTGGTGGCAGGTACTATTCTCGTCAACACCTTTCCAGCTTCAGTATTATTTGATTCTGGTGCCTCGTATTCATTTATGTCTGCACGATTCGCGACACGTATAGGACTGGAGCCCGAGTCATTATCAGTGAGGCTCAATATACTTACTGGTAACGGACTTGTGGGAGTAGATAGGGTGTTTTCCTCGTGTCGAATCGTAGTTAGCGGTAGAGAGTTTTCCGCTAGATTGATAGAGTTCCCGATGGCCGATTATGATGTGGTCTTAGGAATGGATTGGTTGAGGAACCAGTATGCTAGGATAGAATGCCACATTGGCAGGGTTGTTTTTAGCATTCCAGGCGAGCCAGAGTTTTCCTTCTCCCGAGGCGAAGTTGAACCTTCTCCTCCAGTGTTGCGGATGGCAGTAGCAGCAATGCAGTTACCCCGGATAGTCGAGGAGTTTCCAGATGTTTTCCCAGAAGAGCTTCCAGGAATGCTGCCAGAGGGAGAGATCGAGTTTACCATCAACTTGATCCCCGGGACAGCCCCAGTATCAGAGAGAGTCTACAGGATGGCACCGTCAGAATTGGAGATATTGTACAAGATGATTGAAGAACTCAGAACCAAGGGATTCATTCGTGCTAGTGGATCGCCTTGGGGAGCCCCGATGCTTCTTATGAAAAAGAAGGATGGTACGTCCAGGTTATGTGTAGATTATCGTACCTTGAACTCAGTGACAATCAAGAACAGATACCCTCTCCCGAGGATATATGACTTGTTTGATCAACTCCAAGGGGCAGCAGTGTTTTCGAAGATCGACTTGCACTCCGGATATCATCAGATCAGAGTCAGAGAGCAGGACATCCCGAAGACAGCTTTTAGATCGAGATATGGGCATTGCGAGTTCCTTGTGATGCCATTTGGAGCCACCAATGCGTCGGCCGTATTCATGGACCTCATGAATCGCATCTTCATGCCTTACTTGGATCGGTTCGTAATTGTGTTCCTAGACGACATCCTGGTCTATAGCAAGAGTAAGGCGGAGCATGAGCAGCATCTCAGAATCGTCCTCCAGATTCTCAGAGAGCACCAGTTGTATGCCAAGTTCATTAAATGTGAGTTCTGGCTCGATCGCATTTCGTACTTGGGTCATATCATCACCAGAGGAGGAGTGGAGGTGGATCCCCAGAAGATCGTGGCTATTGAGTCGTGGCCAGTGCCCATCACAGTTGTAGAAGTCCGTAGTTTTCTTGGATTGGCCAGTTACTACCGGCGATTTATTTCAGACTTTGCTCAGATTTCAGCACCATTGACCCAGTTGACCCGCAAGGATGTGCAGTTTGCTTGGACAGCAGAGTGCCAGGATTCTTTTGAGAAGTTGAAGCGAGGCTTGATGACGGCACCCATTCTCACACTTCCAGATGGAACCGGGAGATTTTCAGTGTATTGTGATGCTTCAGGCAGAGGCTTAGGATGTGTTCTGATACAGCATGGAAAGGTAATAGCTTATGCGTCACGGCAACTTCGTGATCATGAGAGGAATTATCCAACCCATGACTTGGAGCTGGCAGCAGTTGTGTTTGCTCTTAAGCTTTGGAGACACTACTTGTATGGAGACAGGGTGAAGATTTTCACCGACCACAAGAGCCTGAAGTATGTTTTCACCTAGAAGGATCTTAACATGCGTCAGAGGAGGTGGCTAGAGCTACTTTTGGATTATGATGTCAACCTGCAGTATCATTCCGGGAAGGCCAACGTCTTTGCAGATGCATTGAGCAGGAGAGCCGGAGTTTATTTCCTAACAGCACAACCAGAGCTGTTAGCCGATCTTCAGAAGATGGGTATATAAGTTGTTCTCCCTTCCAGTGTGGCATTGATGGCCAGCATGCAAGTTCAGTCCACTATAGTCGAGAGGATCCGGATGGCGCAGTCAGCAGATTCCAAGCTTCAACGACTCAGAGCAGAGTGTGAGGCAGGACGAAGACCAGAGTTATGTATCCATGAAGACGGTACACTTCGACATGGGAAGCGTCTTTGTGTACCCAGTGGAGATATCAGACAGGAGATCATGACAGAGGCTCACAGTTCGCAGTATTCTATTCATCCCGGTGGTACGAAGATGTACCGTGATATTCGTCAGCACTTTTGGTGGAATGGCATGAAGAGGGAGATAGCCCGGTTTGTCTCTCGATGTTTGGTTTGCCAACAAGTTAAAGCTGAACATCAGAGGCCAGCTGGACTTCTTCAGCCCTTGCCGATTCCAGAATAGAAGTGGGAGCATATAACCATGGATTTCGTGACTGGATTACCTCGATCCTCGACCAGTAGGGATGCTATTTGGGTTATAGTTGACAGGCTCACGAAGGTGGCCCACTTTCTTCCATTCATAGTTGGTCAGTCGACGGCTCAGCTAGCAGAGATGTACCTCAGGCAGATAATCAGACTTCACGGAGTACCAGTCAGTATTACCTCGGACAGAGATTCAAGATTCATGTTGCACTTTTGGCGTAGCCTGTAAGAGAGTTTGGGGACTCGCCTCCAGTTCAGCTCAGTATATCACCCGCAGACAGATGGTCAGTCGGAACGCACGATCCAGACTCTTGAAGATATGTTGCAGTCTTGCACGCTCGACTTTGGTGGTTCGTGGGAAGATCACCTGCACCTGGTAGAGTTCTCGTACAATAACAGTTTCCAAGCTAGTATCCAGATGGCACCGTTCGAGGCACTGTATGGTAGGAAGTGCCGATCCCCGCTAGCATGGGACAATGTCGGAGAGAGGCAAATGCTCGATCAAGAAATGATTGCTCAGACCGTTGAGGAGGTCAAGAGAGTCAGAGACCATCTTCGAGTTGCCCAGGATCGCCAGCGTCATTGGGCCGATTCTCATCGGCGACCCCTTGAATTTTCGGTCGGTGACCATGTATTCCTGAGGATTTTGCCTAACCGTGGCGTCATTCGTTTCGACGTACGAGGAAAGCTTAGTCCTAGGTATATAGGGCCATTCGACATTCTGGAGCGAGTAGGAGATGTGTCCTATCATCTTGCTCTTCCGTCGTCGCTACGTGAGGTGCATAATGTGTTCCATGTATCCCAACTGCGACGGTATATTTCGGACCCGATGTAGTGACCCGCTCCGCCCTAGCGGAACGCCGATTCAAACGACAAGTGTAACGACTCAAGCGAGCCGTCGACCCGAAGAGTTGGCATCGACCTGATGAAGAATCGATGCAAGGCTTACATTGGCCCGTCAAGATGAATCCAGACTTAGACTATCAAAGGCGCGCTCGGAGTATCGCTCGGCCGATGCAAATATCGCTAAGGTGGGTGGCTCCGATGAACCCGTCTGTGCTTAGCCTAGACACATAATAATACGGACACTATCACTGAAATCGCTAGGCGATAACACCCCGCATGCTAATAAATGACTCAACGCACCTAGCTAAGGAAATAATCCCATCTTGTATGCTTGTATAGAATATGGAAAAGAACATGGAAAATATGAGAACTCTCGTACCGCGCTCCACGCTCGTGCTAAGGCACAAGCTTGCGTTCAACAATGAAACAATGAATGGTTTACAACAATGAAACGGGAAGACTATCAACATAGTCGTTCCGAGTAGAGTTTAGCAACATTGAAAGGCTATGGGACCAATGGGTCGCCAAGGCGACTCCCGCACAGGGAGTTGCAAAATGTATGAATGAATAAGTGAATGAATGAATCAACGAATGAATGAACGAATATGTGAAAGAACCAATGAACGAACGAACAAGTGAAAGAAAGAAAGAAAAGAAAGAATGAATGAAAGATAAGAAAGAAAAGAATGGTTAGCGACAGGTGTGACGGGCACGTGCAACGGGGCTCGCTACCCGTGCTGCACGGACGCCAACCTGGTCGATAACGTAAGAAGGCTAAGGGTTAGCCTACGGCTCAAAGACAGCGGTTATGTTAAAAAGACAAGTTAATACGAAATGGTCGTGGACAAACGGTACGAGCGAGGGGTGGCGTATGCTGTGCCGTAAAGAAAAAGAGATTCCGCGACATGGTCAAAGTGTGAAGGACTTGCCGGTCCGGACGGAATCAAAAGGGGCTTACGGGCTGCCTGGGGGGGGCTTGGCTACCCGGGAGACGTAAGTGCGGGGTATTTCAAGATACTATCAACGTGTATCATCCGCACGCTCTGAATAGTTGCGAAATACCAAGGGATAAAGGGTCCAAAATGGCTTGTGGTGCCAGCGACCGGTGCATATAGAGTTAAGTGGGCTTTGCTGGTGGCAATCCACGTGCAAGTCCTTGCATTGAAATCAAAGTAGTCTAAGTTAACTAAATGAAGTGCCTCCTGAACGGGCTTGAATATAACACACCAGATAATCGAAAGTACTTTGGCAAATGAGTTAGAAAATACGCCAACGGCACGCTAGAAACCGAGGCAGGAACACGCCCTTGAACACTAAATGTTTACGTGAATCATGTTAAGTTGAAATATATGAATTGTTGACTAACTTGGTTTACATTGAACAGGGAAGGCCGGACGGTAAGTATGGGTAAGTTATGTATGAATTTTCATGCGACACTTGAAATTGGCAACACGAGATAGGCTATGAAATATGCCATGAAATTGATCCTAAGGCAAGATTAGAAAGACAATGAACGATAGAGATGCACAAAAGTAAATAGAACGTGTTTGGTAATGATAGCATTGTGGGCGAGCTAGCCTCCCCACCAGTGCATAACAATGTACTGATAACCCCACAGTCTGCATGCAGGATGCAGGAGACGTCGGCGGGTGCGGAGCTTCCCTCGAACGTGCTAAGGCGCGGAGCCAACTCTGGAGCCTTAGAACGTTGCAAGAAGCTGAAGCACCCTATACAGGACATAATGTATCGGAACATCGCCATGAATTATTCCATGTTGTAAGCCACTTGGTACGCCTTTTATCTTTCAGAGAGAGAGAGAGCTTGAGCGATTTGTAATATCGGCCTAGCGCCGCTTGTAAACTTCTTGAATATCAATAAAGAGATTGAATTCGCTTCAAATTTGTGTTCATTTACTTTCCGCTGTAAATGGAGACACTCTGTGCGACTTTGTGGCCTAGCTCAAATCGGCCGTTTCTGGACTTCGCCTTGCACGGGCGCAACCTAGGCCCGTGCGGCATTACGCCTTAGCGAGGACGATCGCTCCTGCGGGAGCGGGACGTGACACCCGAGCCATATCCTGGATCATTCAGAATTGGTTGTTGGTACCAACTTTTCGTATGAGGAGAGGCCCGTGTCTATATTGGACCGAAGAGAGAAGACACTCAAGAACAAGACTATCAAGTTAGTCCGAGTTGCTTGGGGTCATCACTCTTTGGGTGAGTCAACGTGGGAGCGTGAGGATGATATCCGATCACGATATCCCGACCTGTTTGACTCGTTAGGTATAATGTCTTCCTTATGCCTTATGCTCTAAAATTCCTTGCTTGAAAGAATGACTGCATGATAGATTGCTTGTGATAGCTTGTCCTCGTCTTTCTAGCCTCTTAATTAAATTCCGAGGACGAAATTCTTTTAAGGTTAGAGTTGTAATACCTATAGTTCGTATTACATATTTTGGAATACGTGCACGTATTTTCTTGTATTGCATGATTCCTTGGCATTTCATGGCTTAGTTTATTTTGGGTTGGTTCGGCTAGGCTTGGGTTGCCTTGGTTCATTATAAACCAAGGGAGAGAACCCCTACCTACCACCACCATCATCCTTTATTAACCCATTCCCTTATTCTCTCTCTTCATCTACTTCTTCTTCTCCACCATTACTTCTTCAACCACCAGGAGGGAGAGAGAGAGAGAGCTTAGGCAAGTGTAGCTTGCTTCAAGGAGGAACTTCGTTTTTATTGTTCCATTCTCTTCCTCTCGAGATTCTAACACACTTTAGTACTTAGCATTTCTAATTTCCATGGCTCAAATTGTGTAGATCTAAGTCTATAGTATTTTTGGATTTCTTGGGTTTTGATCTACTTAACATTATTATTTCCAAGTTTTGATGGTTCCATGTTGTAGAGAATATCATTCTACCCTATTTTGACCTATGGAAGTCCTGATTTTGACTTTAAATGAAGGATTAATGGAGCTTTGAAGCCATGGTTTCCATGGTTCTTCTTTGGAGAAGAAGAAAAGTCTTTTGCGGCAACTCATGCGGCCAGTCTTTTGCGGTAACTCATGCGGCCAGCTTTTGTGGCAACTCATGCGGCCAGCTTTTACGACAACTCATGCGGCCAGCTTTATGCGGCAACTCATGCGGCCAGCTTTATGCGGCAACTCATGCGGCCAGCTTTTGCGGCAACTCATACGACCATCTTTATGCGACAACTCATGCGGCCAGCTTTATGCGGCAACTCATGCGGCCAGTTTTATGCGGCAACTCATGCGGCCAGCATTTGCGGCAACTCATGCGGCCAGCTTTATGCGGCAACTCATGTGGCCAGTTTTATGCGACAACTCATGCGGCCAGTTTTATGCGGCAACTCATGCGGCCAGCTTTATGCGGCAACTCTTGCGGCCAGTTTTATGCGGCAACTCATGCGGCCAGCTTTTGCGGCAACTCATGCGGCCAGCTTTATGCGACAACTCATACGGCCAGCTTTATGCGGCAACTCATGCGGCCAGCTTTATGCGGCAACTCATACGACCAGTCTTTTGCGGCAACCCCATGCGGCCAGTCTTTTGCGGCAACCCTCATGGCAGGGTTATATTTTGGAACACGACATGATAGTGGCCCGTCGTGGCACACTCTTGATAATTAACCTACATGATAACCTTGACATGCTGTTACGACAGCTAGCCTGACATGACAAGTAGAAATGATCTGGACACCATGGGCGATTGTGTTTGTACAAATAAACTGGTACTGTCTTGCATCATGTCTAGGATAAGGATCCCTGAGTACCACGGTCAGGGATACCTACAGTAATTGACTAAGGCTAATAAACTAGAATAATTCAGTAGACATGAAGAGATTCCTAGCTACAGGCAATCCCGTTATCTGGACGCATTAAGTGGACTTGTAGCCTACCGACGAGTAGGGCACATTTCCAGCACACAGTTACGTGTTGCATTCTTCATAAACGGACATTCGACCCGGATAACCTGGATGGTCTGCAGGGCTTGTGGTTGTTGGGATAATCTTATTGCATATTGCTAGTAACTAGGCCTGTGATAACCCTAGTTAGTTAAAAGTATCAAGCCGTACTCTTGATTGGCCGTGATTGATTGGTTGGAGTTTATTCCAGCTTAGTCTTATCCTGATCCTGTGCAAGATTATGACATGACATGATTATTGATGCTTGCCTTAACAATAACGATCGGGGGTCCAGTTCTGTTCAGGCGAAGGGTTACAACCCCGGTCCTTGTTTGGTTTAAGGGTTGTAACCTGGCTCCCGGAGCAGTTCTGTGTCCTCTCTTCGTTTATTGTCTTATTGCAACCCCATGCCATGTTCGTCATGTTTTACCTTACTTTAATTCCATGATTATTTATACTGGCCTTAGTAATAAAGATCAGGGGTCCAGTTCTGTTCAGGCGAAGGGTTACAATCCCGGTCCTTGTTTGGTTTAAGGATTATAACTGGCTCCCGGAGCAGTTCTGTGCCCTCTCTTCGTTTATTGTCTTCACTGTACCAATAGTATTTGAGATGGGTTTCTATTCAGGAGAAGGGTTACAATCTCGGTCCTTGTTTGGTTTAAGGGTTGTGACCTGGCTACTTGAATGGTTTCCTCGTACTCAGTTTACTGTTGTTATCTCTATTATTATCAGTTCTTTATTTATTATCTTTAATATTCTATTGTGATATGCTGGTTTTAGTTCCTAAGTGAAGTCTCCTTTCTGGCACTTGCTCTTTCTGGGGTCTGACCCAGCTAGTTTTGTGTGGCCAGATATCGGAGCAGCAGAGGATCCACCTATCTTCCAGCCAGATGGTGACCACCAGGCGTAACCCTGGCAACGAGTGGGTTTCTTTTTGTCCTCCCACTTATTTGTAAAATTATTCTTTTGAGGCATTTAGCCGGCGAGCACGGGTTAGCTCGTATTGCACCTTATTTACTGTCTGCCTACGGGCTGTAACATGATTGGCAAATCTTAGGGTTGATCATGTATGACTAAAACTCTTGCTAGTCCTGATATTTTGTACGACTAGCTTCATGTTCATCCAATATGTAATGTATGGGACGCCTTGCTATTATATATTTGGTGCTCTGACATCTTGTAACTATTATTGCTTGCTTGAGATTGAGACAATAGGTTTGTTCATGACCATAGGAGACTGTTGGCTTGTATTTAAACCCTCATGTATCTAGACAGCCGTGACCGTATAGCAAGGTGGGTTGCACTTCAATATACGTAGCTGGCTATGTACGCCCCCGCTCTCGAGTATTCTGGTTCTGGGGCGTTACATCATCCGCAGACGAATGGTCAGTCAGAGCGCACGATCCAGACTCTTGAAGATATGTTACGGTCATGTACACTCGACTTCGGTAGTTCGTGGAAAGATCACTTGCATCTCGTAGAGTTCTCCTATAATAACAGTTTCCAGGCTAGTATCCAGATGGCACCCTATGAGGTCTTGTATGGCAGGAAGTACAGATCTCCTTTAGCTTGGGATGATATTGGTGAGAGGTAAATGCTTGGACCAGAGATGGTAACGCGGACTATTGAGGTGGTCAGGCAAGTCAGAGATTATCTTCGAGTTGTACAAGATCGCCAGCGTCATTGGGCCGATTCTTATCGACGTCCCCTAGAATTTTATGTCGGGGACCATGTATTCCTCAGGATCTCGTCTACCCGTGGCGTCATTCATTTCAGCGTACGGGGAATGCTTAGTCCTAGGTATATAGGGCCATTCGACATTCTAGAGCGAGTGGGTGATGTGTCCTATCGTCTCGCTCTTCCGTCGTTATTACGTGAGGTGCATGATGTCTTTCATGTGTCCCAATTGTGACGGTATATCCCGGATCCGAGTCATGTCCTTGATCATTCGGAATTGGTTGTTGGTACCAACCTTTCGTATGAGGAGAGACCCGTATCCATATTGGACCAAAGGGAGAAGATACTCAAGAACAAGACTATCAAGTTAGTCCGTGTTGCTTGGGGTCATCACTCTTTGGATGAGTCAACGTGGGAGCATGAGGATGATATCCGATCATGATATCCCGACATGTTTGACTCGTGAGGTATAATGTCTTCCTTATGCCTCATGCCTTCGATTCCTTGCTTGTATGATTGATTGATTGTTTGATTGATTGCTTAGTTATATCTTGCCTGTGATTAGTATAGCTTGCTTGACATCTCTAGCCTCTTGATTAAATTTCGAGGACGGAATTCTTTTAAGGTGGGTAGAGTTGTCATCCTCGGTTTTTGTTATACGTATTTTGGTATACGTGTACGGATCTCAGACCCGTATTTTGACTTGTCCTTGCTGGCTAGTCTTGGATTTTTGCTAGGGCATGGGTTAGTTGGCATTTCATGGCTCATATGGTTTATTCTGGGTTGGGCATGCATCGGGTTTGGTTGGGTTCGGTTTGGTTTGGCTTGGTATGGGGTGGTAAGCAAACCCTTACCTACCACAATTCCCCCATTTATTAACCCAACAACCCTTCTCTCTCCTCATTCATTTCTCATAACTCTCTTCTTCTTCTTTATTTCTCCACCGACCACTGCAGTAGGCAAGTGCATCTTGCTTCTACTTGAGAACCTATGTTGATGGTTCCAATGGTTTCTTAGCATGATTCTTAACTACTTTAGAACTTGAAGATTTTTATTTTTGTGCATAGATTTTCGTAGATCTATGTTTCTAACATTTTTGATCTTCCCAGTTTTGATCTACTAAACTGGGTTGTTTTCGAAAATGGAGAGTTCCATGTGGCGGAAATTTCGATTTTACGCAAGTTTGGCTTTTGAATGGCTAGATTTCATCAAGTCTTGGCCGAGATGGGGTTTATTGAGTTTTCGAGTCCCATGGCTGCTTGTCTCGGCCTTGGGGGAGAAGACGAGCCCTTTACGCACACGTTTATAAGTGTTCGCGTAGTGACTTTCCTTTACGCCCACGTTTTACGTGCCAGCGTAGCATTTTTCTCCTTTACGCACACGTTTTCACGTGCTTGCATAGTGTTTCCCTTTTTACGCACACGTATTGCGTGCCCGCGTAACCCGTTCTACGTCGAGCTCATTCGAGCTCTACGCAGGGGCTACTCCTGTCACGCTCCGCTCTCGTAGGAGCGATCTTTCTCGCTAAGGCGTGATGCCGCACGAGCCTAGATTGCGCTCGTGCAAGGCGGGTTCCATAACGGCCGATTTCAGCGGCTGTGACGGGGTCGTCGCACAGAAGTCCCATGCAGAGACATTGAACATGCAGCAAAAATTTAGAACAAAACACAAGTTATTCACAGAAGCTCTTTATTGATATTGAAACAACAGTTACATTGGGGGCGCAAGGCCAAGATTACAATCACTCAAGCTCACTCTTCTCACATTACAATCACTCAGCTCTCTCTCATCTCTCAAAGTACATTTGCTTGGGCCAGCGGAAGCTTCGGAAGGCGATGTCCATACATTATGTCCCGTATAAGTCTTGACTCCATGCGGCCGCACGCTTCGAATCGCCAAGGAACTCCGTGCCTTAACGCATCCAAGCGAGCTCCGCACCATGAGCTTCTACCTGTGCCTGCACATAGAAACTATGTGGGTGTCAGTACTCAACTGTACTGGTGGAATGAGCTCCTCGCCCACCCATACAAAACCAACACGTTTAATTTACTTTTGTGCAACATAGTCCCCTTTATGATTGTCTTTCTAGTCTTGCCTTAGGATCAGTTTTAGGACCGACGCCTTGGCCTATTCTGTGTCTCTAGACCATCTCGTGCTTGCAACAAGAACGTTAACTCATACCTTGCCTTAAGACCCTTCTCGTGCCAACAACGTTAACCTATCTAGTCGTGTTTGCCTTACGGCTTAAAATCAGAGACACAACTACGCGATGAGGCTCCATTTCCGTGTGACCGTACTACAAACCCTTGCTGAGGCCGTGCCTCGCAACTCAGTGAGACTTAACCATATCGCCGCCTTGCGGCCCTTGCTACTTTGATCATCAACTGACCCAATCGAGACATGTGAACTTAGTGTCACTTGACCAACTTGCCTTGCGGCGATTCCTGACTTAAACTTGAACAACTCAAACCCAACTTTTGCAACTCACATGTCAACACTTGAGACTCGACGCCACAACTCGTGCTAAAGCACGACGTCTATGTTGAAACCCAATCTTAGGCCCAAACTTTGTGTTTTAACTGTACACGCCTTCAACTCGACTCCATCCAAAGGCATACACGCGGATAGCCGCTATTTGTCGACATCTATATGAACTTGGCTACTAGCATCACAAGCTATCCTGAGACGTATAGCTTGGTTAAATCGGGGACCTTTCAACGCAAGTAGCTAGCTCCGTTGCAAGCCCCCGCTTTAACCCATGCCAAAACCTTACGCACGACTATACCCTGTTTCCTTCTAGGCCGAGTCGGTCCCATGGCCCAGGGTTGCCGCTCGAGAAAACTTCGCCCTTGTCGACAAGTTGTCCATGACCATGTAAGACTCGACACAAACTGACGTCTCACACAGTCATCCTTCTTTCAATGTTACCCTCTATTTCAAAACCATGTTCAAGACTTCTATTCTTGAGATCCCTCGACGACCCACGGTCGCGAGCCTTTTCCCTTGATGCCATATTCTTTTTACTCAACTTAGGAATGCCTATTTGATAGCCCTTTTTTTAAAACTCGACTTGAAACCCACCGTAGCTCGTGCCTTAAACACTAAGTCCGTGCATTGTACCTTTAAGCCAACCGTGTTCTACGCAACTCTCCTGCCCAAGTCGACGGGCCTTGAGATCATGGGGCTACTTAACTTGACAACCGCAGAATGAGCGGGACATCACTTGGAATGACTTAGGTCGACCGGCATAACTTTGCCTAACTTACTCAAGCCTAAAACTTAACCCGAGGGACGAGCAAAGGCTATGCCAAGCCTTGCGCAGTGGAAGCGTGCATGCTTTATCAAGCATTTACGCGGGCGACACCTATGACTTAGGCAAGTTCATAGCTTTGTGTCGAAGACCAACTTTCCTTCTCCCAAGCCACGGGACGAAGGACCGAGTGTCATTTTCAAAGCACGTCGTGCACCAACTCTAAGCCGACCATTGGACCTTTCCATATTCTATCTCAATTCGACCCGTCAGGATTACTCCCTTTAGCTATGTGGATTCATCTCTTTTATTATTAAGCCTACTTGTGCAAGTTGAAAACATGCGATTTATTATGTGAAGGCTAAGATGAGGCAAGTTCACCGAAACTACCCCACCTGAGCGAGCGGTCGCCTCGACCGAACGATGTCTTCGAGCAGCCGTTGTAAGGCCAAGTCCGAATGCCATCGGCGTTCCTATTCCACCGATTGACTGAGCGGGACGGGGCACTACATCATATACCACTCAGAAAAAGTTTCGTCCTCGAAACTAACTGAGTTCTTACTCCTTGACTTACCACTCGAACGTTCAATGACTCTCGCGCACACTTCTCCTATGTGTTCCCTCAAATCTGAGCCACGCTCGTGCTACCCATAATCTTTTCTTCAAAACTCATGATCTCAAAATCCTCGACACTTTTCCGTTCCTCAAGTCTCACTTGATTCAATGTATCACTTAGTTGGATCGTGCACATATTCCAGACGTCCCCAAAATACATGAATTTCAGCCAAGCCTTGTGATAGAGAATCCGTCGTCACCACTCGAGTCGGATCCTGCACATATTCGGGCATCCCTGATATACGTGTATGTCAACCGAGCCTCATGAGCGGTGCCTCCATAATTCCTATCGCTCCACACCGGAACGTCTGCCTAACCGCTAGGCTATGTCTTTTAGGATATAGTCAATCCGTCAGTATTGGAATCATAGTTCCCAAACAACAATATCAACACTGACCCCATCCTAAGGTCAAACCAAGTTGATAGTATGGGATTTTCTACCCAAGCTCGCATCACTCCGATTTCTAAACTTCGAGCATCGATTGCCTACACACATCCCAACATTTATCGCTCGGGGTCCGAGTCGTTCAACAAAGCCATCCTACGATAACTCACATTTCAACCAATTCCTTGACTTATCGATATCACTCGTTCATCAAGCCATTTCGTATAGTCTATCTCTTTGAACACGTTCGAGGTAATCCGCCTATCAATCCTTCCAAGTCAAGCACGCTATGACACGATTCATCACTAGACCAAAATTCACATTTCATGCTTCCTAAATCATTCATCCCAATTCACATAATCGATCAAAAGGTCGTCCGACTTAACAATATGTTGTGCCCCGATCTCACACGAGTCAGATTATCCACGATGGGCACGAATCACCATGCACGCTCCCGCGAGATAATTATTCTCATCGGGACGTAACTCTTGTTTTGCGTCCAGACTAATTCATTCTCGATGCGCGGATTGGACCTACTCAATCCTCAAGTTTCATTCATTCGTCAATCACAAGTCCTACAAATCCTCGAGTTCACCTTCGCATCAAGCCAACAAGTCGAGACAATCAAAGTTGCTGCATCCCGATTTTCCAAGTTTGATCATTCCTGCGACATGAATCACCATGCCAGCGCTCACACGGAACGATTGCCCCAAATCCGACGCAACGTATGTACGAGGCTAGAGTTGCACTCGCGCAAGACAAGATCGTCGACGTTGTGGTTATCCGCGTAACCATCAAGACACAATCATTTTCATCCAACATTCATCTCGATCAAAATCCTAAGTATAGCATCCAACCGAACAATAACACTTGCACGATCGTCATTCACCGAGTCAGAGTACCCCCGAGTTATCGCATATCGATCTTTGATACGCCTCAATACCATCGACGATATGCGTAACCTGACGATCTTCCTTTGCAACCGAATTTTGAGTCGTGCGAACGATGCTACCGTCCGACTGGATAATCTCCTCGACATTCAATTTTAAGTTCGATCATTATCCATTTATCTTAAGTCATCGACCAACGTATTTCCTCAATTCGTATCCTTCTTGCTAACTCAATCATCGAATGACATCCATTCCAATCCTCAGAGTCGTTGCGTAACTTCAAAATTCAACTTTTTCATGCACGCTATCTCCCCATCGTGCTAACTTTTCACATACGATCCGTATCAATTTCTTCGATCAAGTCATCCATTCGCTACACCCTAACTTTTCTTCGATTCGATTTCAGCTACTCAATCATTTTGTATTTTATACTTGCGCAATCCTCAATCCCGGTGCACGTTCCGTGCGCGTCAATTTCTAAGTTGTTCGAATCGACTCATCAAAATCTTCAAGACTACATCTTTTTCAATCGTACTTAATCTACGGCTTTGCATACACGCGACGCTTGCTGATAGACTCATCGATACCCCACATCCTCAATTGATCGATCAACATTCCTGAGACTATCGCATACACCACTCAGGAATGAAGTCATTCAACAAATCCTTAAAACTATCATTTGAATCTAAATTGACTTTTTTGAATTTTTCGTTCGAACCATTCCTTAAATTTCAAGCACGCTCACCTTATATCGCACCGACGATAACATCGTCGCTCGATAGTATCCCTATCGATAGTCATCTCAATTTACTCAATCGAGTTCAACTCATTCTTGCTCGACACTATTCAATTCCCGCACTCGACTTTTCTACGGCCGACGCAACTTTGGTGTATATGCCCAGCCCGACTTAGCCAATCGTGCTTACGCAAACCATCTTTTTATTTCTTTTCAAAAACTGTTCTCCTACGTTTTGCAAAATAGATAGACTTATTGTATGGAAATCCCATAGGACATTTGAGAGAGAGCGCACCAACGATATCAATATGCAGAAGCAACATTCAGAGTTCGCGGAAACAACAAAGTTAAAGAATTCAATCGATAGTCCAAGGACGTAAAGTCGTGCTCTGATACCATTATGTCATGCCCCGCTCCCGTAGGAGCGATCGTCCTCGCTAAGGCGTGATGCCGCACGAGCCTAGATTGCGCTCGTGCAAGGCGGGTTCCATAACGGCCGATTTCAGCGGCTGCAACGGGGTCTATAATGACCCGCTCCGTCCTAGCGGAACGCCGATTCAAACGGCAAGTGCAATGACTCAAACGAGCCATCGACCCGAAGAGTCGGCATCGACCCGAAGAAGAATCGATGCAAGGCTTACATTGGCCGTCAAGATGAATCCAGACTTAGACTTTCAAAGGCGCACTCAGAGTGTCTCTCGGCCGATGCGAACATCGCTAGGGTGGGTGGCTCCGATGAACCCGTCTTTGCTTAGCCTAGATACATAACAATACGGACACTATTGCTAGAATCGCTAGGCGATAACACCGTGCATGCTAATAAATGACTCAACGCACCTAGCTAAGGGAATAATCCCATCTTGTATGCTTGTATAGAGTATGGAAAAGAACATGAAAAATGTGGGAACTCTCGCACCGCGCTCCACGCTCGTGCTAAGGCACAAGCTTATGTTTATGTTCCTTATACGTTCAACAATGAAACAATGAATGGGTTACAACAATGGAACGGAAGACTATCGATATAGTCGTTCCGAGTAGAGTATAGCAACATTGAAAGACTTCGGGACCGATGGGTCGCCAAGGCGACTCCCGCACGGAGAGTTGCATAATGTATGAATAAAAGAATGAATGAATAAGTGAATGAATGAATCAACGAATGAAGGAATGAATATGTGAATGAATCAATGAATGAACGAACAAGTGAAAGAAGGAAAGAATAAATAAAAGATAAGAAAGGAAAGAATGGTTAGCGATAGGTGTGACGGGCACGTGCAACGGGGCTCGCTACCCGTGCTGCACGGATGCCAACCTGGTCGATAACGCATTATGGCTAAGGGTTAGCCTATGGTTCAAAGACAGCCGTTAAGTTAAAATGATAATAAAATACGAAATGGTCGTGGACGGCTCGTGCACGAGTGAAAAGGGATTCCAAGGGCAACGAACGACGATTTCGTGGCCGGCCTAGGCGGAATCATGGCCTACGGGCGGACAGGTATGCGGGCTTGGGCACATAACCAAACATAGGGCCGGTACTTCAATAGTCTATCAAGGTGTACCAGCCATCACGCTTGATAAATGAGAATGCCAAAGGGGAAAATATCCAAAATGGCTGACATGCCAGCGACCGGTGCATATAGATTTAAGTGGGCTTTGCTGGTGGCAATCCACGTGCAAGTCCTTGCATTGAAATCAAAGTAGTCTAAGTTAACTGAACAAAGCACCTTCTGAATAGGCTTGAATATAACACACAAAATGATCGAGAGTACTTTGAGCAAACGAGTTAGAAAACACGCCTACGACGCGCTAGAACCTGAGGAAGGGACATGCCCTTGAACACTGAATGTTACGCGAACTACATTAAGTTATTTCATAAGAATTGTTGACTAACTTGGTTTACTTTGGACAGTGAAGGCCGGACGGTAAGTATGGGTAAGTCATGCATGTATTTCCATGCGACACTTGTATTCGGCAATACGAGATAGGCTATGAAATATGCCATGAAACTGATCCTTAGGCAAGATTAGAAACACAATGAATGATAGACAGTGCACAAAAGTAAATAGAACGTGTTTGGTAATGATAGCATTATGGGCGAGCTAGCCTCCCCACCAGTGCATAACAATGTACTGATAACCCCACAGTCTACTTGCAGGATGCAGAAGACGTCGTCGGGTGCGGAGCTTCCCTCGAACGTGCTAAGGCGCGGAGCTATCTCTGGAGCCTTGGAGCATTGCAAGGAGTTGGAGCACCATATACAGGACTTAATGTATCGGAACATCGCCATGAATCATTCCATGTTGTAAGCCACTTGGCACGCCTTTTATGTTTAAGAGAGAGAGAGCTTGAGCGATTTGTAATATCGGCCTAGCGCCGCTTGTAAACTTCTTGAATATCAATAAAGAGTTTGAATTCGCTTCATTTTGTGTTCATTTACTTTCCGCTGCAATGGGGACACTCTGTGCGACTCTGTGGCCTAGCTCAAATCGGCCATTTCTGGACATAGCCTTGCATAGGCGCAACCTAGGCCCGTGCGACATCACGCCTTAGCGAGGACGATCGCTCCTACGGGAGCGGGGCGTGACAGATTGGTATCAGAGCACGGCTTTACATCCTTGGACATCATTTCGATTCTCTCAGTTTTGAAAGCTCGGTTTTGAAACAAAAGAAGTGTACGCTCTCTCTCGTTGTGCCTTGGGATGTTCCATACAATAAGTCTAATATTTTCAAAAGCTCGTACAAGTACTCGGTTGAAGGAATCGATAGGCGAAGACCTTTGTGCCGAACCATGACGTACTTGAGTTGGAAGGAACCGATGCTAAGAGTTAGCAAAATGCAAGACGTGCTTGAATAACCTTACGCTGACAATTGAGAATGAGCACGCGAGACCGAAGTATAGTTCGAACGGGATGGTTATGCACGCAGCCTTTTGGCTAAGTTGTGCCGCGAGTCGCGTACCTCGACTTTTTGGTGCAATCGAGTTGCGAGCGATATCAAGTACCGCTCGGGAACGAAACTACACTTAGAGTGTATATCGATAGGAACGCTATCAAACTAACGCTTAGGCGTGCATGGAAGATTGATTTGGATTTTGAGGAACGGGCGAACGCGCGATTGAACATATCGAAAGGGAATCGAATGATCATTTGAGGATTTGTAGAATGACTTGACCCCGAGTGGTGTATGTGATAGCTTCGGAAAAGAATAAGAATGAGTGTCAACGAGTAGTTGAGTGGCTCGAACCCTGAGTGGTGTATGGACGTTATAGAAATTGTTCGAGCGAGACTAAAGGATTTACGGATAGAACGAGTATGTCGGCAAGCGATGATATCACGCAAAGCCTTAGAACGAGTAACGCTTAGTTGGTTTTGACTTCGATAGTCTCAAATGAGATATCGTTCGGACGGATTAAGAATACGTAGTGCGAATTACGAAACGATCGAATAGAGAGTCGGAACGATGAAACGAATGGAGGTCTTGGTCGAGGAAACATAGAAGATCATGTATGCGATTTTGAATTTAGTCGAAGGGATTAAAACTTGAGTTAAGGTGAAATACGCATGGTCGAGATCGAAGATAGCACGATCGAAAGATAGCGTGCATGGAAAATGTTAGTTTGGAGATACGAGAATGACTAAGGAATTGAAATAAATGTTGCTCGATGAAGAGTTAGCACGCGACAATGTGAATTGAGGAAATTAAGTTGCACGACTTGGAATTCGTTGCAAAAGGAAGATCGTCAGGTTATGTACATCATCGATGGTATTGAGGCGTATCAAAGATCGATGTACGATAACTCGGGGGTACTCTGATTCGATGAATGATAATCGTGTTAGAAGTTATTATTTTGAAGGATACTACGTTAGAGAATTTTGATAGAAATGAATGTTTAGAATAAAGAAGGGAAGTGACTTGATTGTTCGGTGATAACCACAACGACAACGATCTTGTCTTGCGCGAGCGCAACTCCAGCCTCGCACATGCGTCACGTCGAATTTGGGACGATCATTCCGCGTGAGCGTTGGCATGGTGATTCATGTCCAGCGGGAATGATCGAACTCGAAATACCTTGACATGGCAATTTTGATTGCTTCGACTTGTGGTTTGAAACGAAAGTAAATTCGAGGATTGTTAGGACTTGCGATTGAAGAATAAGAAAACTTAAGGATTGAGTAGACCCAATCCGCGTATCGAAAATGAGTAAGTCTAGATTCAACGCAAGAGTTACGTCCCGATGATGACCATTATTCTGTGGGATCGTTGACGTGGTGATTCATGTCCGTCGTGGATAATCAGACTTGCGTGAGATCGGGCGCAACATATTGCAAGGCTAGACGACCTTGTGATCGACTACATGAATTGGATAGGTGGATTAAAATCAAACATACCTGAAGGAATAGACTACGAAAATTGTTAGTGTGGACATACGATATTAACATGTCGAGGATTTGGTTGAGGATAACCTATCGTTGGATGACTTTCCTAAATGAGCTCGGACTTGGAGCAGAGAATGTGTTGATGCGAATAGGATGGGCACCGCTTGATGTTTAGAAATTTGAGTAAAACGAACTTGGGTAGAAAACAAACAAATGGGGCGAGCATCGTGTAACGGCCTTGCACGATGAGCCACGGACTTGACTTGTAACTATGACCTGGTGAGATGACCTAGCGGATAGGTGGACGACCCTATGCCGAGTGATTGAACATGTGTGGTATATGGTATCTTCTGGACGAACGATAGACTTTTTACAGCAAGACTTAGAGTAGGACGGGGAAACAGGGAGTGTGCGTGAATGACAACGAGATTAGTCCCAAATGAAGTGAATGATAGGAATAGATGATGCGCAAGTAATGTTGGATAACGAATTGAATCACTGATAGGAAGACGGACTCGAGGATAGTACAATACTTGGTCTCGAATCGTACGAAAATAACTTAGACTTGGTCGACCCTGCTGAGAAGAAATCATACTGATTTCGTGGACAAGAACGCTTGAGAAACGAATCGGGTTATCTCGATAACCGAGATAAACGATAGTGAGATGCACATGAGTTCGATTTTAAATCGAAGTTAGCAAAACGATCGGCAAATCAAAACTATCACGAGTAGCTTGTCCGACTTCGCTAATCGCTAAGCTTGGTTGAAATGTACGTATTCGGGAGACGCCTTGGATACGTGCACGATCCAAACTCAGCGATATGATAAACTCGAATGCAGCTGCAAGTGGGTGTTGCGATGCGCATAAACGAAAGTGAGTTTGCCTCAGCCTACGACCTTCGTATTTGATGAATTACAACGCACCTCGTACGACCGTTTCAGTCCCATGATACGTCGAAATAGCAACCAAGTCGAAGAAACACTTAAATTGAATAAGTGCCATCAACTCTAAAATGAATGAAAAGTTATACAATAAAATCGACCAAACGTATGCGACACGGAACTTGGAAAGGTATCGAGTATAGTTCGTGCCATAGAACGATAGAGCCGTTCGATAGGGATTGTCTAAGAAATACGACAACGCGAGTTAAGGAACGGTAGGATGACCTGCACTCAGGAAGTCTCGAGGTCGAGACTTGTTTTGAGTGGTATATTATGTAATGACCCGCTCCGCCCTAGCGGAACGCCGATTCAAACGGCAAGTGCAACGACTCAAACGAGCCGTCGACCCGAAGAGTTGGCATCGACCTGAAGAAGAATCGATGCAAGGCTTACATTGGCCGTCAAGATGAATCCAGACTTGGACTTTCAAAGGCGTACTCAGAGTGTCTCTCGGCCGATGCGAACATCGCTAGGATGGGTGGCTCCGATGAACCCATCTTTGCTTAGCCTAGACACATAACAATACGGATACTATTGCTAGAATCGCTAGGCGATAACACCGCGCATGCTAATAAATGACTCAACACACCTAGCTAAGGGAATAATCCTATCTTGTATGCTTGTATAGAGTATGGAAAAGAACATGGAAAATGTGGGAACTCTCGCACCGCGCTCCATGCTCGTGCTAAGGCACAAGCTTACGTTAATGTTCCTTAACGTTCAACAATGAAACAATGAATGGGTTACAACAATGGAACGGAAGACTATCGATATAGTCGTTCCGAGTAGAGTATAGCAACATTGAAAGACTTCGGGACCGATGGGTCGCCAAGGCGACTCCCGTACGGGGAGTTGCATAATATATGAATGAAAGAAAGAATGAATAAGTGAATGAATGAATCAACGAATGAAGGAATGAATATGTGAATGAATCAATGAACGAACGAACAAGTAAAAGAAGGAAAGAAAGGAAAGAATAAATGAAAGATAAAAAAGAAAAGAATGGTTAGCGACAGGTGTGACGGGCATGTGCAACGGGGCTCGCTACCCGCGCTGCACGGACGCCAACTGTAGGAACGAAATCGTAAAGCACAATACTCTAGAGGGGGGTGAATAGAGTTGGCAGCGGAATATTGCTAATTAAAAAATGTTAGCAGCAAGATCACAGAATAATAATCACAAATAAGTAAAGTAAAGGCAGAGATAAGAATGCAAACGCAAAGACAACGATGTATATTGGTTTCCCTCTGTTGAGGACTAATCCAGTCGGTAGAACTCTTGCTACCAGTTGAATCCACTATTGGAAATACGGCAAGTTTTCTTACGAAGTCCTTGCAACTTCTACAACGCGAGCTTTGATACGAAAAACTCGTCCAACTTCAAATGTGAAGAGGTATTCTTCAATCATGCCTTCTGATTACAATCTCTCAGAAACTTCTAGACCGTACCGTATTGGCAAATCGACTAGAGGATTGTAATTGGCTTGGGATCTGAAATTTAAAGCTCAAGAAAACTCTTTGGAAGACTGAATGCTTTAGATAGAGAGAAGATTGAAAGTGAATGAGTGAGTTGAAATGATCGAAATCCTTCTCTATTTATAGGAATTCCAAAGACAGAATTCTGGCAGAATTCGGGCAGAATTCGGGCAAAACTCTTTGAGGAAATCTCGGTCAATCCGCAACTACAGGAGGACCAAGTTCAGAAGATTCAAAAATCAAACGGCCACCAACCGAACTCTGGTCGAACTCTGGCCGAACTCTGGCCGAGTTCTGTCAGGGTTAGGTCGGGTTTTAAAACATTAGTTTTTGATGATTTTTGAAAACCTTTTTGAAAATCTTTTTAAAGCTTTTGTTTAAATGAATGTTTTTCAAAACAAAGGACATTTTAAAAGTATTTTGAAAACATTTTGGAATAGCCTATTTGCCAGTACGACTCAGTGTACAACGTATTCCTAGACTCAATAAAATGAAAAATACATTGCTCAAAGGAAATACAGACTCGAACAGGCAAACATAGCTTCGGTCTTGAACTATGTAGATAGCTGTTCTTGTTCATGTCCAAGAGTCCGATACATCTTGACTAGCTTCATATATCGAGACAGAGTTTGATCAATTATTAAAATCAGGTTGACCATATGACCAATGGGCCAACAATCTTCCCCATTTTGATAATTGACAAACTATGAATGATATAATATTAAAGCTTGAAATAAAATAAAAAATTGTTCATGTCCTGCATTTTCTCAAAAGAATGTTAGATCTTTATTTTTCTCCCCCGTTGTCACTTAGCAAAATAATTACAAAAGAGGAAAACTCCCCCGCAATCAATGCATAAATAACAAACAGTGAAGAAATACAAGAAAATAATCATGGTAAATGATAGAAATCATAAAGAAATTGAATAACGACACATGCATGTATTTGTACTCAGTCAGTGTATAATAAACAAAGAATTATATCACAGACAGTTTATAATAGAGAAGCAGATAAGAATGCTATAAATAAGTAAATAAACTGATGTGAACCATAAACTACGTATCTCATAAAGATGCAGATAAAGATGTTCAGATGACATCAAATAAAACAAATCCAGTACAAGTCCTCAAAAAGAAATATTGATAATAAAGTCTAAAAATATAAAAACTTGGAATGTCGGAGCATTTTCAAGTGTACAATAGATAATGTCTAAGTCTCAAAAAGCAACATATCACAATGCCTCATCATCATCATCATCAGCATGATGACCAGCATGTCCAGAAGGACCAACTCCAGAGGTACCCGCGCCAGAAGGGTGAGGAGGAGCGCCAGTGTAAAACTTACCGACATAGTCACGAGGAGGAGCACTGTCAGAAAGGTACCAATCATATGCATTACCGGGCTGGAAGTAGGCATGAACAGCCTCATCCTCACAGCGGTAACCAGAGAAAGCTGGATCTCTAGGCATAGAACCGGCTGAATGTCCAGTCTGGGCGAGACGAAGATCAGCTAAGGAATTTGCAATCGCCTGATAACGGGTGACGTCGCGGAACTCACGTTCGCGGGCCATATCCGTCATCGAGACGTGCAAATCTGAAAGGTGCTGGTGTAGGCCCTCAAAAGTCATAGCATACTGCTGAGGAGGTGGAGGAGGTGGAGCAGTAGCAGGAGCAGTAGGAGGAGCAGATGCAGTCATACTGCGACGAGATAACTTGAGAACCTTGGGCTCAGGGTCTTGAGCACAAGTAGATAAATCAATGTCGAAATGCTGAAAGATGCGTGAGAGAATCATCGCGTAAGAGAGATTTCTATCTCTTGTACGATAACGTCCCATCATCTGAATAATGGTCTTAGGGGCAGAAAATGGGATCCCCTTAAGAATGTGATACATAGCAGATAATTCAAGAGACGTGACATCATCCTTCGAAGTAGACTTCGGAAGAAGAGTGGAATAAATGATACGGTGTAATTCATAATTAAACAAGTTCAAGTTGTTTGCTTTGAACTTTCCAGAGCGAACTCTATCAGGTGCACAGAGTTCCGCTTTGAAACTAGTAAGTGTCGTGCCTTTGGGGAAATCAAACTCAGTGATATCAACCAGCGGTTCACCTTCATTGGGAATACCAAGGATCTCCGCTAAGAGAACATCATTGAAATTGATATCTAATCCTCTAACATGTGTGCTTACATCAAAAGTGTTTAATATGATATTACAGTAAAACAGTCTAATGGCATTAGTTGCTACGGGAAAACAGAGTTTAACAAAATGCTGTAACCCTAATGCCTCAAAGAAATGGCGATAATCATGAAATACAGTCCACTTGATGGGTGCGCCTGTGCATATGGATCTCATGGAAAAGTCTCCATACCACAGTAGGGCTTGGTCTAGGGTTTGAAAGTAAAACCCGTCGAACGCGCCGTCGCTAGATTGGACTGGCAAAAATAGGGAATTAGTGGGTGGATCCGAAGATGAACCTTCCTCACTTGGGTTGGTTGTCTTCTTCCTCTTAAAGGGGTTAAATCCCTTGGGTGCCATTTGTGCAATAAAAGGAAATATGCACGAAATTAGACGGAGGGGAAATAAGGAGTTATACCTCCCGAGATTGGAGTATGTTGTAGAGAATGAAGAACTCCGCACAAATCCAAAGTTTAGATTGATTTCACCACTTGGATTGGAAGAGAAGGGGTGGTGAAGAACTAGGGTTTGGGGTCTCCTCGCGTGGCTGCTGGTTGCTGTTTGATGTAGTTTGGAAGCAATGAGGAAGAAAGGCTCTCGGGTTCTGGTTATATAACCTGACACCCTCAACCGAACTTGGGCCGAATTCGGGCCGAATTCTGGCCGAATTCTCCTGGGTTTGGTTTGGAACACTTTCTTTTTCATTGGCTCATTTCAAATATTTAATTCAAAGATTAGTAATTTCAGCCTTCAATTAACATAATTAATATTATTTTATAGATTAAATATCATTACACAGCGACTGTTTCAGATTAGCTGTAGGAGTACTGTCCCAGCTGGCGGAGGTTCACCGGGGAACTCTTAAGTACCGCTTTGCTTCAACCGTAGTTGTGGTGACAGACAGACTCTTTATTAGCTTGTCTCTAACACAGTTTTTGTATATTGAAATATAATCATAAAACAAAATTAATTAATATTATTGACGTCCAAAATTCCTAATTCTCGACGTAAATAATTGAAACGATCTTCTGCTAGAGGTTTTGTGAAAATATCAGCTAATTGATTCTCAGTATCTATGTATACAAGGTCAATATCTCCATTTTGAGAATGACATACAGGATTCTTAGTCAAATTGATAGTGCTCGTGTTATCACAGAAAATGGGAATATGTGAATAAAATAAATCATAGCCTTCCAAGGTTTGTTTCATCCACAAAATCTGAGCACAACAACGTCCTGCGGCGATATACTCAGCCTCTGTTGTTGATAGGGCTACCGAATTTTGCTTTTTACTAAACCATGAGACTAAAGCCTTGCCTAAGAAATGACATGTGCCACTGGTACTTTTTCTATCAACTTTGCATCCAGCAAAATCTGCATCCGAATAACTAATAAGGTCAAAAGACTTAGTTTTGGGATACCACAAGCCAACAGAAGAAGTGCCCTTAAGGTATCGAAAGATACGCTTAACTGCGCACAGATGTGATTCCTTTGGATTAGCTTGAAAACGTGCACACAGGCAAACACTAAACATAATATCTGGATGACTAGCAGTTAAATAAAGTAAACTACCAATCATACCTCTATACTTACGTGTGTCGACCGGCTTGCCTTGTTCATCAATATCAAGCTTTATTGAAGTTGCCATCGGAGTGCCAATAGGTTTGACATTGTCCAGATCGAACTTCTTTAGCAAATCTTTTGTGTACTTGACTTGATTTATGAACGTCCCATTATCTGTTTGTTTGATTTACAGTCCGAGAAAGTATTTCAGCTCTTCCATCATGCTCATCTCAAACTCATTCTGCATACACTTAGAAATTTCTTGACACAGAGATTCATCAGTAGATCCAAATATGATATCATCTACATAGACTTGTATTAAAAGAAGCTTACCATTAAAGGACTTAATAAAAAGTGTAGTGTCAACCTTGCCTTTTGAAAAATCGTCGTCAAGTAGAAAAGAGCTTAGACAATCATACCAAGTACGAGGGGCTTGTTTCAAACCGTACAAAGCTTTCTTCAACTTGAAAACATGATCAGGGTTTTTAAAATCTGTAAAACCTGGAGGTTGTGCTACAAAAACTTCTTCTTTTATAAAATCATTTAAAAATGCACTCTTGACATCCATTTGAAATAGTTTGAAATTATGAAAACATGTAAATGTACATAACATGCGAATGGATTCTAATCTCGCAACTGGGGCATAAGTCTCATCGTAGTCGATACCTTCTTCTTGATTGTATCCTTGAGCTACGAGTCGAGCCTTATTACGAGTCACTAAACCATTCTCATTAAGTTTATTTCGGAATACCCAACGGGTGCCAATGACCAGATGATCAATAGGCTTGGGAACAAGTTCCCAAACTTGATTCCGTTGAAATTGGTTTAATTCCTCTTGCATAGCATCTATCCAAAAATTATCACTACATGCTTCATCAATAGTTTTGGGTTCTAGCTGTGAAATGAATGCAATACTAGAAACAATATCTCTACTAGATGTACGAGTACTTACACCTTTGGTAATGTCACCAATTACCAAATCCTTTGGATGATCAGCCGTAAATTTTAATCTTTTCGGCAGACTCTGAAGGTAGCTGGTTCCTGGATCTTCTCTAGGAGGATCAGCTAGTGCTGAGCTGGGTTGAGAATCAGCTAGAGTTGAGCTTGGTACAGATGTATCTTCGTCATTGTCATCAATAGTCATTTGATTCAATTCATCAAAGGTGACATTGATTGATTCTTCGATGATCATGGTTCGTTTGTTGAAGACTCTGTATCCTTTGCTCTTGGCCGCATAACCTAAAAATATACCTTCATCGGCCTTTTCATCAAACTTTCCCAAATTGTCTTTTGTATTAAGAATAAAGCACTTACAACCAAATATTCTAAAATAAGAAACTGATGGAATTCTATCAAACCATAACTCAAATGGAGTCTTCTTCGATTTGGGTCGAATTAGGACTCTATTGAGAACAAAGCAAGCTGTATTGACAGCTTCAGCCCAGAAATATTTGGGTAGACTAAACTGGTTTAACATCACTCTGGCCATTTCGGATAGAGTTCTGTTCTTACGTTCCACAACTCTATTTTGTTGTGGAGTCCTAGGGCAGGAGAACTCGTGTACAAAACCGTGTGTATCACAAAAATGCTCAAACTCTGCATTCTCGAATTCGCCTCCATGATCGCTTCTTATACGAGTGATCATGTAACATTTTTCATTCTGAACTTTCTTGCAAAAGGCGACAAATTCGGATAATGCATCATTCTTGCGTGTCAAGAAGTATACCCACGTGTATCTAGAGAAATCATCTACAATTATAAAAGCATAAAGTTTACCTCCGAGGCTAGCAACTCTGCTAGGACCAAATAAGTCCATATGAAGCAATTGTAGAGGTCTAGTAGTACATACTGCGTTTACTGACTTGAATGTGGATATGGTAGCTTTGTTCCTTTCACATTGGCTGCATACCGAATCCTTCTTGAATGTTATGTCCGGTAAACCGCGTACTAGCTTCTTTGTGGATAATCTTGAGATTGTGTCCATATTTGCATGACCGAGTCTCATATGCCACAGATGACTCTCATCACTTTTAGCCATTAAGCATCTACCTGAAATGTTAGTTTCTTCCAACAAATAGAAAACATATATGTTGTCTTCCCTGATACCTTCAAAGATAGTACTACCAGTTGAACTATCAACTATAGTACATTTGTCTTTGCCAAAGTTGATGCCATAACCATGATCAGCCAAATGACTTATGCTGAGTAGATTATGTTTCAACTCGGTAACCAGACAGACATCTTTAATAACAGGATAGGGAGACTTACCAACATCACCGATACCAATAATATACCTTTTCAAGTTATTACTGAAGGAAACATAACCTTCCTTCTTTTTCTTCGACAGTGTTGCAAATAATGTAGCGTCACCGGTCATATGCCGTGAACAACCACTGTCGAGGATCCATTTGTTTTTAGCATGTGAAAGGTGTTCCACCTACAAAACAGTTTGCAGATAAAACTTTTGGTACCCATTTCTTGTAGGGTCCTGAAATGTTAGCTTTTGGTATCCAAGCATAAACATTTAAATCAACAAGCTTTCTGATTCTACATGCAGATGAAATATGACCAATGAGGCCACAATAATGACATTGTGCATGTCGAGTGTTGAAAACTGAGTGGTGTGCATGGTTGGTAGGTTTAGGTTTTCTAGTATAGAAGAAAGCATACCTATAATCCTGTTTGGGCTTAACCTTTTGGGGTAAAGGTTTGATAGGGTTAGGTCTGATAGTGTTTGGCTTGGGAATGTTCCGATTTTTCGGTAAGTGACACGTGTTATGGTAGGAAGCAGCAGGCTCAGGCTATTTTCCTAACCTAATTTCTAATCTTTTGGAAGTGTCATACAACTTAGTATAATCAGAAGTATGTGTTTCCATTCTGATTTGTGCACATCGAAGACTTTTCTTCTCTATAGAAAGTTCTTCTTTCAGTTGGTCGATAACTTTGTCTTTCTCTTCAGATGACTTGGTAGTCTCGTGTAATAAGAGCTTTATTGAAGAAAGCTCACTAGACTCACTAACATTATTTCTAACCTCAGCTAGTAGGTCGGTAAGTCTACCTATTTCACCTTTGTACTCTTTGAGTACCTTCTTAGAGGTCTGATACTTGCTACGCAGTTTCCTGTAATCAGTCATCAGTTCACTGAAGGCATCTCCTAATTGCTCAAAGGTGAAGTCATCATATGTATCAACTACAGGTTCAGTAGGTACCTGATCGGATGCCATAAAGCATACATTTGCAGCGTCTACTGATTGTTCGTCTTCTGAGTCGCTGGTTTCACTTTCATGCCATATGCTGGTGTTGGCATACTTCCGTGATGTTGATCTTTTCAGGTTCTCTTTTTTATACCTGTTGCTCTTCTTGCTTGATGATGTCTTCATGTGTCCCTTCTTCTTGCAGCCATAGCAGACAACATCATCTTGATACCAGTTGTTGCTGTTGTTTTCTTTGGCTCTCTTCTCATGTCTCATGAATCTCTTGAATTTCCTTGCCAGGAGTGCTTGATCTTCAGCATCAGATTCACTGCTGTCTGAGTCACCTTCAGCAGCTTTTCTGTGCTGAGCCTTGAAAGCGATCGTCTTCTCCTTTGGTGCAGGCTCTTCAAAATCTTGTATCTCCAGTTCATGAGTGAGTAGCTTACCCATGAGTACTTCGAGGGACATAGTTGTGAGGTCGTTCCCTTCAATGATTGCAGTAGCCTTTGGAATCCAGTTCTTGGTAAGTGCTTGCAGGAGTTTGCAAATCTTTTCATGGTTACTGTACTCTTTGCCTAGGGAGGACAAAGGATTTACAATATCCAAGAACCTTTCGAACATCTGAGTAACTGTTTCATTGGGCTTCATCTTGAACACCTCATACTCTTGAGTAAGTCTGCTGACTTTAGATTCTTTGACTTGAGTCGTGCCTTCATGTGTGACTTCAAGTAGCTTCCACACTTTATTAGCCGTTGTGCAGATAGACACCCTGTTAAATTCAGTTCTGTCTAAAGAAAAAAATAGAGCGTTAATAGCACGTGCGTCAAGACTGGCCCTTTTTTTTTCTTCCTCTGTATATCTGCTATGGGGTTTTTCAACTAAAACTCCATCAACACTTATACGAGGTGGCTTTTGATAGCCATCAATAACAATGGACCATAAATCAAAGTCAAGTGATTTCAAGAAGAAACTCATCCGTGTTTTCCAATAGGTATAGTTCGTACCATCAAACAGTGGAGCTCTGTTTGTGGCCTGGCCTTCACTTGTGAATTTCACAGTTGCCATGTGTTGTGCTGTGATCTATATAACAGTTAATTAAAATGAATAAATAATTGCACTGTTACCTTTGCTTTACCTGTAACACCTGCTCTGATACCAATTATAGGAACAATTGAGATCAGAATATAATACCTCTAGATGGAGAACCTGCTTTGATACCAATTGTAGGAACGAAATCGTAAAGTACAATACTCTAGAGGAAGGGTGAATAGAGTTGGCAGCAGAATATTGCTAATTAAAAAATGTTAGCAGCAAGATCACAGAATAATAATCACAAATAAGTAAAGTAAAGGCAGAGATAAGAATGCAAACGCAAAGACAGCGATGTATACTGGTTTCCCTCTGTTGAGGACTAATCCAGTTGGTAGAACTCTTGCTACCAGTTGAATCCACTATTGGAAATACCGCAAGTTTTCTTACGAAGTCCTTGTAACTTCTACAACGCGAGCTTTGATACGAAGAACTCGTCCAACTTCAAATGTGAAGAGGTATTCTTCAATCAAGCCTTCTGATTACAATCTCTCAGAAACTTCTAAACCGTACCGCACTGGCAAATCGACTAGAGGATTGTAATTGGCTTGGGATCTGAAATTTAAAGCTCAAGAAAACTCTTTGGAAGACTGAATGCTTTAGATAGAGAGAAGATTGAAAGTGAATGAGTGAGTTGAAATGATCGAAATCCTTCTCTATTTATAGGAATTCCAAATACAGAATTCTGGCAGAATTCGGGCAGAATTCGGGCAGAACTCTTTGAGGAAATCTCGATCAATCTGCAACTGCAGGAGGACCAAGTTCAAAAGATTCAAAAATCAAATGGCCACCAACCGAACTCTGGCCGAACTCTGGCCGAGTTCTGTCAGGGTTAGGTCAGGTTTTAAAACATAGTTTTTGATGATTTTTGAAAACCTTTTTGAAAACCTTTTTAAAGCTTTTGTTTAAATGAATGTTTTTCAAAACAAAGGACATTTTAAAAGTATTTTGAAAACATTTTGGATTAGCCTATTTGCCAGTACGACTCGGTGTACAACGTATTCCTAGACTCAATAAAATGAAAAATACATTGCTCAAAGGAAATACAGACTCGAACAGGCAAACAAAGCTTCGGTCTTGAACTGTGTAGATAGCTGTTCTTGTTCATGTCCAAGAGTCCGATACATCTTGACTAGCTTCATATATCGAGACAGAGTTTGATCAATTATTAAAATCAGGTTGACCATATGACCAATGGGCCAACAGCCAACCTGGTCGATAACGTATTATGGCTAAGGGTTAGCCTATGGCTCAAAGACAGCCGTTAAGTTAAAATGACAATAAAATATAAAATGGTCGTAGACGGCTCGTGTACGAGTGAAAAGGGATTCCAAGGGCAACGAACGACGATTTCATGGCCGGCCTAGGCAAAATCATGGCCTACGGGCGGACAGGTGTGCGGGCTTGGGCACATAACAAAACGTAGGGCCGGTACTTCAATAGTCTATCAAGGTGTACCAGCCATCACGCTTGATAGATGAGAATGCCAAAGGGGAAAATGTCCAAAATGGCTGACATGCCAGCAACCAGTGCATATAGATTTAAGTGGGCTTTGCTGGTGGCAATCCACGTGCAAGTCCTTGCATTGAAATCAAAGTAGTCTAAGTTAACTGAACAAAGCACCTTCTGAATAGGCTTGAATATAACACATAAAATGATCGAGATTACTTTGAGCAAACGAGTTAGAAAACACGCCTACGACGCGCTAAAACCTGAGGCAGGGACACGCCCTTGAACACTGAATGTTACGCGAACTACATTAAGTTATTTCATATGAATTGTTGACTAACTTGGTTTACTTTGGACAGGGAAGGCCGGACGGTAAGTATGGGTAAGTCATGTATGTATTTCCATGCGATACTTGTATTCGGCAACACGAGATAGGCTATGAAATATGCCATGAAACTGATCCTAAGGCAAGATTAGAAAGACAATGAATGATAGACGGTGCACAAAAGTAAATAGAACGTGTTTGGTAATGATAGCATTGTGGGCGAGCTAGCCTCTCCACCATTGCATAACAATGTACTGATAACCCCACAGTCTGCTTGCAGGATGCAGGAGACGTCGTCGGGTACGGAGCTTCCCTCGAACGTGCTAAGGCGCGGAGCTATCTCTGGAGCCTTGGAGCGTTGCAAGGAGCTGGAGCACCATATACAGGACATAATGTATTGGAATATCGCCATGAATCATTCCATGTTGTAAGCCACTTGGCATGCCTTTTATGTTTCAGAGAGAGAGAGCTTGAGCAATTTGTAATATCGGCCTAGCGCCGCTTGTAAACTTCTTGAATATCAATAAAGAGTTTGAATTCGCTTCAATTTGTGTTCATTTACTTTCCGCTGCAATGGGGACACTTTGTGCGACTCTGTGGCCTAGCTCAAATCGGCCGTTTCTGGACATAGCCTTGCACGGGCGCAACCTAGGACCGTGCGGTATTACGCCTTAGCGAGGACGATTGCTCATGCGGGAGCGGACGTGACAGGGTCGTCGCACAGAAGTCCAATGTAGAGACATTGAAAATGCAGCAGAAATTTAGAACAAAACACAAGTTATTCACATAAGCTCTTTATTGATATTGAAACAACAGTTACATTGGGGGCGCAAGGCCAAGATTATAATCACTCAAGCTTACTCTTCTCACATTACAATCACTCAGCTCTCTCTCATCTCTCAAAGTACATTTGCTTGAGCCAGCGGAAGCTTCGAAAGGCAATGTCCATACATTATGTCCCGTATAAGTCATGACTCCATGCGGCCGCACGCTTCGAATCGCCAAGGAACTCCGTGCCTTGACGCATCCAATCGAGCTTCTTGCCACGAGCTTCTACTTGTGCCTGCACATGGAAACTATGTGTGTGTCAGTACTCAACTGTACTAGTAGAATGAGCTCCTCGCCCACCCATACAAAACCAACACGTTTGATTTACTTTTGTGCAACATAGTCCCCTTTATGATTGTCTTTCTAGTCTTGTCTTAGGATCAGTTTTAGGACCGACGCCTTGGCCTATTCTGTGTCTCTAGACCATCTCGTGCTTGTAACAAGAACGTTAACTCATACCTTGCCTCAAGACCCTTCTCGTGCCAACAACGTTAACATATCGAGTCGTATTTGCCTTACGGCTTAAAATCAGAGACGCAACTACGCGATGAGGCTCCATTTCCGTGTGACCGTGCTACAAACCCTTGTTGAGGCCGTGCCTCGCAACTCAGTGAGACTTAACCATATCGCCGCCTTGCGGCCCTTGCTACTTTGATCATCAACTGACCCAATCGAGACATGTGAACTTAGTGTCACTTGACCAACTTGCCTTGCGGTGGTTCTTTACTTAAACTCGAACAACTCAAACCCAACTTTTACAACTCATATGTCAACACTTGAGACTCGACGCCACAGCTCGTGCTAAAGCACGACGCCTATGTTGAAACCCAATCTTAAGCCCAAACTTTGTGTTTTAACTGTACACACCTTCAACTCGACTCCATCCAAAGGCATACACGCGGATAGCTGCTATTTGCCGACATCTATATGAACTTGGCCACTAGCATCACAAGCTATCCTGAGACGTATAGCTTGGTTAAATCGGGGACCTTTCAATGCAAGTAGCTAGCTCCATTGCAAGCCCCTGCTTTAACCCGTGCCAAAACCTTACGCACGACTATACCCTGTTTCCTCCTAGGCCGAGTTGGTCCCATGGCCCAGGGTTGCCGCTCGAAGAAACTTCGCCCTTGTCGACAAGTTGTCCATGACCATGCAAGTCTCGACACAAACTGACGTCTCACACAATTATCCTTCTTTCAATGTTACCCTCTCTTTCAAAACCATGTTCAAGACTTCTATCATTGAGATCCCTCGACGACCCACGGTCGCGAGCCTTTTTCCTTGATGCCATATTCTTTTTACTCAACTTAGGAATGCTTATTTGATAGCCCTTTTTCAAATCTCGACTTGAAACCCACCGTAGCTCGTGCCTTAAACACTAAGTCTGTGCATTGTGCCTTTAAGCCAACCGTGTTCTACGCAACTCTCCTGCCCAAGTCGATGGGTCTTGAGATCATGGGGCTACTTAACTTGACAACCGCAGAATGAGCGGGACAACACTTGGAATGACTTAGGTCGACCGACATAACTTTGCCTAACTTACTCAAGCCTAAAACTTAACCCGAGGGACGAGCAAAGGCTATGCCAAGCCTTGCGCAGTGGAAGCATGTATACTTTATCAAGCATTTATGCGGGCGATGCCTATAACTTAGGCAAGTTCATAGCTTTGCGAAGACCAACTTTCCTTCTCCCAAGCCACGGGACGAAGGACCGAGTGTCATTTTCAAAGTACGCCGTGCACCAACTCTAAGCCGACCGTTAGACCTTTCCATATTCTATCTCAATTCGACCCGTCGGGATTACTCCCTTTAGCTATGTGGATTCATCTCTTTTATTATTAAGCCTACTTGTACAAGTTGAAAACATGCGATTTATTATGTGAAGGCTAAGATGAGGCAAGTTCACCGAAACTATCCCACCTGAGCGAGCGGCCGTCTCGACCGAAAGATGTCTTCGAGCAGCCGTTGTAAGGCCAAGTCCGAACGCCGTCGGTGTTCCTATTCCTTCGATTGACTGAGCGGGACGGGGTACTACAACTCCCGCTCGTGTAGAGTCTCGTGTGCGTAGAGTCCCACTCGGGCGCTCGCGTGCGTAGAGTCTCGCTCGAGTGCTCGTGCGCGTAGAGTTCCGCTCGCATGGAGTGCCTGTCCGTGTAGAGTGCTTGCTCGCATAGAAGGGGTCCTTTTTTGGTCTTGTTCGCGTAAAACCATTTTTACGCTCGGGGCCTCTTAGCCTAGCATAGTTTCATTCGTGTAGAGGCTTTGAGCCCCTATGCACGCCCGTTTGCTCTATTATTCTTGCACCTCTTGTCACGGACTTGATAACCTTGGATTGATTGATATGACTAGAATGATAATTGTACATGGCATGGTACGATAAGTAACTGACATGGCATGACATGACATGACAAGCAAGCATGATGGGAACTATTGAATGCTGTTACGACGGCTAGCACGACGTGACAAGAAGCATGACAAGAATGAATGACCTGGACACCGTGGATGATTGTGTTTGTACAAATGAACCAAGTACTGTCTTGCATCATGTCTAGGGCAAGGGTCCCTGAGTACCACGGTCAGGGGTACCTACTTAAACTGACTAAGGCTAATAACTAGCATAATCCAGTAGTCATAAAGAGATTTTCTAGCAACAGGCAACCCAGTTATCTGGGTGCCCCATCATGGGATCTGTAGCCTGCCGTCGAGTAGGACACATTTTCAGCACACTATCATATGTTGCACCCTTCAAGCTACTTCAGGGAACATGCATTTCCTGGACGATATACCCACATGAACTTAACCCTTAATTACGTCCGGATAACCTGGATGGTCTGCAGGACTTGTGGCTGTTGGAACAATCTCATTGCAACTTGCTATTAACTAGGCCTGTGATAACCCTAGTTAGTTAAAGTATCAAGCCGAACTTATTGCTTGGCCGTGATTGATTGGATGGAGTCTAACCCAGTCTAGTCTTGTCCTGATCCTGTACAAGATTGTTACATGACCTGAATGCTTGTGCTTTACTTATTCGATAAATGGTGGGAAACCAAGTTCCATTCAGACGAAGGGTTACAATCCCGGTCATTGTTTGGTTAAGGGTTGTAACTTGGTTATCTGAATAGTCCCATTGTTATCTTATCGTATATTATCATGATTTTCTATATTTCCAGTCTTTTATTATATAGTTATGTTCTTGTGCTAATTGCTGGTTTACTTCTTAAGTGAAGCCTCCTTTGTGGCACTTGCTCTTTCTGGGATCTGACCCAGCTGGTTTTGTATGACCAGATACCGGAGCAGCTCCAGAGGATCTCCCTACCTTCCAGCCAGATGGTGACCACAAGGCGTAACCCTGGCAACGAGTGGGTTATATTTTGGCTCTCCTACTCTATTATAAAATTAATCTTTTGAGGCATTTAGCCGACGAGCACCTGTTAGCTCCATTGCATTTTACTTATTGTCTGCCTACGGACTGTAGCATGATTAACAAATCCTATGGTTGATCATGTATGACTGAAACTCTTGCTAGTCTTTACGTTTTGTATGACTAGTTTTATGATCATCCAAATATGTAATGTATGGGATGCCTTACTATTGTATATTTGGTGCTCTGACATCTTGTAACTGCTATTATTTGCTTAAGACTGAGACAATAGGCTTGTTCATGACCATAAGAGACTGATGGCTTGTAGTTAAACCCTCATGTATCTAGACAACCGTGACCGTATAGCGAGGTAGGTTGCACTTCAATATACGTAGCTGGCTGTGTCCGTCTCCGCTCTCCAGTATTCTGGTTCTGGGGCATGACAACCTTGCCATTCTAGAATGGAAATGGGATCATATCACTATGGACTTTGTTGCTGGCTTACCGAAGACGCCGCGGGGGAACGATGCCGTCTGGGTCATTGTCAATCGATTAACCAAGTCAGCGCACTTCATTACCATTAAAGTCACTTGGAGCGTTGATCGTCTTGTTCATATCTATCTTGATGAAATAGTTCGACTGTACGGGATTCTAGTATCCATTATCTCAGATCGGGATGGACGATTTGTATCACGCTTCTGGTGTAGTCTTCAGTCAGCAATGGAGACCAAGTTGAAGTTTATCTCGGTATATCATCCTCAGACCGATGGCCAAACAGAGCGGGTGAATCAGATTCTCGAAGGCATGTTACGCCTCTGTGCAATCGACTTGAAGTCAATCTAGGACGTTCATCTACCGTTGGCCGAATTTGCATATAACAACAGTTATCGGTCCAGCATCTAAATGGAGCCGTATGAAGCTTTGTACGGCCAGAAGTGTAGATCACCCATTTGTTGGGATGAAGTCCGGAAACGATAGATACTTGGCCTGGAGCTGGTGGAGCAGACTGTACAAAAAGTTAAGTTGATAAGAGAGAGACTGAAGATAGCACAAAGTCGGCAGAAGAGATACACTAACACTCACCGACGAGCCCTTGAATTCCTGGAGGGCGATCACGTGTTTCTGAAAGTCACGCCTATGCGTGGAGTCACGAGATTTGGAGCTAAAGGAAAGTTGAGTCCAAGATTTGTCGATCCTTTCGAGATATTGAAGCGAGTCGCCCCAGTAGCTTACCAGATTGCATTGCCGCCAACATTGTCGGACATGCACGATGTCTTTCACGTCTCTCAGTTGCGAAAGTACGTGTATGATCCGAGCCATATGGTAGATTTTGGTTAGCTGAATATGCAGGCGGACTTATCATATGTAGAAGAGCCCGTGCAAATTTTGGAGCACAAGTATAAATTGCTTCAAAATCGTGTTATCCCTTTTGTTCGCGTGCTGTGGAAGAACCATGCGGTCGAAGAGTCGATCTGGGAGCTTGAGTCCAAGATGAGGGAAAAGTTCCCTTCTCTATTTTCCTAGCAGTAGGTTCTTTTCTTAAGTTTCAAGGATAAAACTTTTTCTTAGTTGGTTATGGTGTAGTGCCTCGCCCTACATCGTGCCCCGTTCTCTGTCCACGGGGTGCGCAAGAAAAGAACACTGTATGCTATCGATTCGGTCGAAACCAATTGGTCGGGATTGATCGATGAATGTGAACGATTGAATTAAGATCATTTTCTCGTTATGGAAAGGCTTCTTCGAAATCAAGTCCCATATCCAGCAGGTTGCGCCTCGAGGATTGGCTCTGCGGCTGAGTCGGGAGAGACCTCTCGTTGCTCTGCTTTTCAAGCTGCACTTGCTTTGACTTTGGCGTTGGTTTTCGTGAATACATTTTCATGAATGTTTTCGATGGTTTTCATGGCTTGCATTTCGAACTTCACATTCATATCGAATTCCTTGAATAACACAGTGTTCTAATCAGTTGCTTATAGGATTGCAGGCGATCGCATAGGCGACATCTAAGTACAGCCAACTAGTTCCTCGCCTGAAGCAAAGACTAAAGTGAGTGACTGACCTCCTTCACCTCGACCCTCTGATTCAAATCAAGAACTCGGGATAACTGTATTAATTTAGAGTGAATTACTCTGAAAATATAAGTTCCACATCAAAAAAAAAGATAAGGTTCTAGAAAAGAGATAGAATTATTTCATGATCTACAAAACAAAAGAAATGAATCGATTATATAATCGTCATAACAATACCAAAAAATGTGCCTTGAATAAATTGTTAACTTAGCACGATTATGGACAACTTGTATACAAAGGCGATTGTTTCTTCGGACGGTATCCCGGGGCCACGGGACCGATCCGACCTAGGAAGAAACACGATAACTATGCTGGATTGTACCGCGGGTATTTGGTGCTCCTTCAACGGGGCTCGCTACCCGCGTTGAACGTGCACCGTCTAAACCAAGCTATGTCCAGGATGGTTTTCATGCCAATGACCTCCACAAATATGCATTGGTTAAACTTATGTTATGCAATATGACATGAAAGAATATGGTAAGCTTTATGTTGCACGACACGCTCTGCCATGGGTAAGTTCTAGCGTAATATCTTCTTATTTATGTTTCGTCAAACTGCTTGCATGAAACTGACTAGGATGGCTAGAAAGATCACTAAAATAAGTTGCATGTTTTATCAAAATTCTTGAACCAAATGAGAGTATGGAAAATAAATAGCCACTCGCCAATACACGTTGATTGTACTGATCCTTGCTCTCCACAGGTGCTATAAATCAGGAGGAGCGTGCCGCATGACTGAAGGCAGCGCTCGTGTGTTTTGAAGCTTCGTCCGTGCGTGCGAAGCCTTGAATATCCAATCTCTTTTGAAGACTCTGCAACTGTCCAAACTGAGATGTCTCAACTCTCCCCTATCCAAGGTGTCTGCATACTTTGGTTGTATAAAAGGGTGTGATGTATAGAACAACTATCTCATCGACGTTCATTTTGTAATGGAGTCAGTTTATAGCCCGCGCGACACCTTTGTATCGAGTCTGTAATATGACGTTCATTATCAATAAAGCTCAACTTTCTTCTATATAATGTGTTCAATTTACTCTGCGCACTCTCTTGTTGTTATGTTTCGGATAACCTTATGACTATGTCTTGTGCGATCGCAACTTAGGTTCGCACGGTATCACGCCCAAGGGATGACTATCGATTCTGCGGAATCGGGACGTGACAACGGTAAATATTATGCCTTTGTAATCGTTAATGATTTTCGAGATACACTTGGGTTTTTTTATTTCAAGCAATAATGAACTTTTTCTGAATTCGTAATATTTTGCAAAAATGTTCAAAGCTAAAAATGTTTCATGATTACATGTATTCGAAGTGATCATAGCGAATAATTTGAAAATGCTGGTTTCAAAATTTATTTTGATTCTAATGGTTTTTCCATGATTTCTCTTGTCATATAACTCCTCAACAAAATGGTCATGTGTAGCGAAAGAAAACTATTGGCGATATGGCTATAGTCATGTTCAGTTTAATCTTCCGAAATTTCTTGCTAGACTTATTTTTGGTGGATTTTGGGGCATGATTTTGTTCCCAAAAATCTGATTTTCTGGATTTACTAGGAACTCTGGCCGTGAATGACATACCACCATCACAATGTATTGTACTGGCGGTATACAAGTTATGGCTATTTTATCGAGAGAGAGTTTTTGTGGACTCAGATCGACATACTGTCGGTGTACTAGTCTGTACCGATGATATACCGATTTTGATCTTTTTTTTGGACAGAGACTTGTTGTGGTCTCAGACCGACTTGTCGCTGGTATACTAGAGTATATAGTAGATATACTGGCAGAGCATCAAAGTTATGTATTTCAAGATTAAATTCGAGTTTTTTGAATTCTTCTTGTAACTTGCTTACATGTATATGCCATGACATGTTCTATTTTGTATATTGCATGTCTGTCTTGAATTATTACACTGTCTTGTACATGTCATGTCTTGTCATGTTCCTGACTTGCTATAGTACGTAGTTGCTATCTTGACTTGTCCTATACTTTCTCATATCTTGATTCTTGATAATGGCTTGTCGTAGCGTACCCATGATTCATGTTTCCTGTATTTTCTGTTATGGTTTGTTATAGTGCACCTTGTCTTGCTTGGAATAACGTATATGTTCTCATGTCTTGTACTTGTACACATGATTGTAAATTTTGTCCTGACTTGAATATCCTTGAGGGAGTATCGTGTCTAGGATAGATTCTGCAGAATGCCACATCCGAAATCCTAAATAGATATATTAAGGATTAAACAACTAACTTGATTACCTAGATTCATTGGGAGGGGAGGTTTCCACGGTTACTTGTAGTCCTTTTATTCTGGCCTTATTTCTAAATAGATTTGGAGCTTTCCGTCGTGAACATTTCCAGCATACTATTGAGTGGGGCACATCTTCTACTTGTTATCATTATTAGCTTACTGTTGCGTGAAGCAGACATGGCTTGCCATTGTGTGATACATACTGAGCTCGTCGTTATGTGATGCCTTCCTTCCTTATGATGCATATCTCTCGGGTGGTACATCTGTTTTATATATATATATATATATATATATATACACACGACGTTTAGCCACAAATCATGCATTTGACTCGTGTTTTGGACCTTGACATCTAGGCTACGGGCATGACATGATTTGTGTATATTCTAAACTGCTGCTAGAGTTGCTTTTGTATGACTTATACTCTTGCTATTTCTTTATTTTGTATTACTAGCTTTATGATCATCTATATATTATAGTTTGGGTCGCTTTACTGTTTTATATGTCCGATAATCATACATCTTATACTTTACTTATTTGCCAGTGATTTAGACACCTAAGATTGCTTGACCTAGTTATGGCTATTAGATTGTATAGTAGCCCCCATGTCTCTATAACTGTGACCGTATCTCGGGGGTACTCTGGTATACGTAGCTGGCATAGCTCCACCCCGCTCTCTAGTATTATGGTTTTGGGGCGTAAAACAATAGTCAGGGACAGAGAAAGACTTACGACAGTCAGATCGGTTTGCAACATCAATACAAATAATACCACTATTTGAAATAATAATACTAAGGAGATATCAAAATATGACTATATTTTACTAACCACGTGATATGATAACCAATGTGTTGATAAAATTAACGTGGTTATTTCACACATTATAATACATAGACTGCCATTACATATAATCAATAAGACATGGTAGATATTGGTGTCCCTTTATATATTTTGTATTAGGGTACAAGGTTTATGACCTAATTAGACTTTGGTAGAGTGAAAACGGATTGGACGGGTGTGGACAATCCAGTGTGCAAACTCGGACCGAAAATAGAATCGGACGGGTCTGAGTCCGGCTTGGTTCGGACATGACTTGTTGTTTTCAGACTTCCTCTATTAATTTTGGGTCATGTTCGTGTCCGATTGGCTCGTTCATTTGGACTGGACTCGGACAAAACCAAATTTGATGACCGAATCCCCATAACTTTGGTAGATTTTGTGAGGAACAAAGAAGATCAAGAGTCAAATTACCGTTGATAATTTGTGCATGAATAAATGATAAGTCGTCTCATGTTGGCTGCTGGGTGATTGGAATTTGCTTTGGAAATTTTGTTTGTGAGGAGAGTATATTGTTAAGTTGGTGGTTGGTTTGCTTGGCTGCTTTCGAAAAGTTGGAAAGAAGAAGGCTAATTATAAGGGCACTTCACTTCTTACGGGCTAGCCCAGCTTAGAAAAAAAAGTTACTCAGAACATCTCATTTTTTACTTAGAGCTACCCCCCCAAAAAAAAAAAAAAAAATCCAACTTTTCACATTCATTTGAAGTTTCTACTCTCTCTTCTCAAACCCTCACTTCTTCTTCTCCACTACCTCCATCTTCTCCATCTTCACCCAAACCCTAGATTTCTTCCCAATCTTGTTTCAAAATTCAGAGATGCTGAGATGGTACCCAAAGACTCCTCACAAACAAGTTACAAACCCTAATGCTTATTGTATTTGGTTGATATTATTATTTTTGGAAAAAAAAAATTTGGAAGAAATTATTCCTAATCCTAGGACTGTTCAAATATTTTGAAAAAAAATTATTGTATGGAGAGGATAGAGTTTAGGACTGTCAAAAATTATTGTATACAGAACAAAAGTTTCTCTAATTTTGGAAGAAAAAAAAAATTATTCCCACGTAGGCTAACGTAGCCCGCGGCATGAAAATTACCTAGAACTGCCAAATTTTTTGGCAGTTCTAAACTGACTGCCAACATTTTTTGCAGTCCTACATGCTGCTAGGAATGCCAAAATTTTTGGTAGTCCTAAAAGAGGTGATTGGCCATGATAAACTTAACTTAGACCGATTGGCAATTTACTGGATCTATTAACTCATCTGCTTGTACTACTGCTATGTTTTTTTTTTAAAAGTCCGTGTCAAAGGCACCCAGTCGGATTTGGTCATGGAGCCCGTGTCCCAAAGACACCTAGCCGACCCCGTGGGGGTTCGATCGCACGACCTCCAGCCCATTGGCACTACTGCTATGTTAAAGTTGAAAACAACTGATCTATGAGGTTGGCTTTGCAGAGACGAGCTAATAATGGTCATGCGCCCTGAAATGGATGTAGATGCGGAAATTGAATACAAATAGGTGATTTTTACATTCTACAAGTTAGCCCATCTATGTAAGATCCTCTTCATTGTTCAAGTGACTGATCTTGGCTTGGATCAGGGCCGGCCCTGGGGTAAGCCGGACAAGACTTGGGGCTTGGGCAACCCCCCTCTGCTAGGGCAACCCCCCAGGCTCAACATGATCCCACCCAAGGTCAGGGTCACGGATGACCACCAGGACCAACTGACAATAAAAGTCAAAGGGCAACCAAAATTAGCTCCAGGATAGGGCAACCCAATCCTTCGGGCCGGCCCTGGCTTGGATATGTGATGCTACCAGAAGATATGAGTGAAGAACTAGTTCGGTTCCAAGGACAGAAGACTGCTGAAGTGGGCCTTGCTTGCTTCCCATGAGTTTGCGAAGGGACAAGAGTGACTTGCGAAGGAGATTGCTGATGCATGGCGAAGCCTCGTACCGAAGCTGGAGAAGTGTTCTTCTTCTTCTTCATAAAGGAGTTGTCCAATTTACAGCTGCAGATGGTGCCGGTGTTCATTCATAGACCTAGGCCTCATCCTCGTGATTCAAATTTGGCGTACAGAAATACATGGAGTTTGTCTACATGGAGTTTGTCTTGCGTATCCCACAGTTCAAATAAGTTAAGAGTTGGCCACATAAATATGATGCAAGTTTTGTCAGTTTAGGACTGTCAAATTTTTTTAACAGTTTCACATTTACCGACCTGGACTCATAAATAAGTTTTGTCAGTTGGCCACATAAATTTTTTTAACAGTTTTGTCAGTTTCACATAAATATGATGCAAGTTTTGTCAGTTTTTAACAGTTTCACATTTACCGACCTGGACTCGTACGGACAACCGACTTTTCTGTCCATTTTACAGTCCCAAACTTTGGGTACTGAGTTTGTCCATTTTAGACTTTGGGTATTCAAACATTTTAATGACGAACATTCATCATTAAAAGTCTCGTTATGTCACTGAAATTCCAATTTTGTCACTAAATGTGTTACTAAACAAATACGAGTATCCAAAGTTTAAAACTGACAAACTCAGTACCCAAAATCTAATTATGTCATAAACTTGATTAATACAAATAATCCGTTTAACTTTGCCCTATTTTAAAAAAATGCATGGTTGAATCCTTGTAACTTACCAAATTATTTACCCTTAATTTGCCAATAGTATAACCATTTTGATTCGAAAAATTTACTATAGGGATAAAAAATTATCTGAAATTTGCGAAAACAATAGAAGTTTGAATAATTGGAAGAAACGATAGAAGCCGACACACGGGGTGGCAGAATTTGAGCCATGTCCAATTTTCGTCATACCGTGCGTGTGGCGGAAATCCGACATACTTAGTTGGTTTTTTCGGTTGGTTTTTTATTTATTTTGGTTTGGGTTTTGGGTTGGTAGTTGTTTGGTTTATGTTTGTTTGTTGGGTTGAAATGGACTTTTTATAAGCAATTGAAAATTGACTTTTATATAAATTGAAAAGAAAACATCATACAATTACAAATTGTTCATCAATCTTCTTTGTCTGTCTAATTGCCAATAGTCCGTACGATCAACTTCTCTGAGATTAAGTCGGGCTCTCCTTCGTATCGTATTCTCCGGGGGCGCATCACCACCTTCGCAAGTCCAATTTCGTCAGTAAATGTATCACTAAAAATACGAATATCTAAAGTCTACAATTGAAAAACTCAGTACCCAAAATCTAATTAGATCCTAAATATGATACTTTTATACAAAATAATCCGTTTAACTTTGCCCTATTTTAAAAAATGCAGGGTTGAATCCTTGTAAACTTCCCAATTATTTACCCATAATTTGTCAATATTGATAACCATTATGAATAGAAAAGGTTTACGAAGGTAAAAAAAACTGAAAGAATAGAAAAGAAATTCCAACATCACTTATTGCAGCGTGCAGTGATACGTCCCTTCCGAGCAGTACGAAAAGACGCAACAGAACCACAGCCCCATACCAATAATAATAATTTACACAGAAATGTAGCCATAATAATTTACACAGAAATGTAGCCGGGCTATTCTGGACCGCTCGCTCACTGCTCGATGATTTGCCACAACGGAAATGGCAGCAGCAATGGCCGGCTCTCCCTCTCTCTTTCTCTCTATAAAGCCCCACTTCTCCTCCTTTGGCTTTACTCCGTCTGCACTGAGAAGGAGCCAACGAGCTAGTAGAAGGTTCGAGGCTTCTCTCAACTGTTTCTTCGTTTCTAAATTGCAATGTCACCATTCTTTTTCTTCCGTGTTGCAGGAGTACGTACACAACACAATGCAGACACGACGACACAAATGCGTGACACGGACACCCATATTGACTAATTATTTTTTGTTGTGAAGACCAGTGAATCTTGGTTAGTAGTGTTTTTGTTAGATGGTATAAGTGTTTTACTTTATGGGCCTTAAAAAGTTTGAAAGTTTAGTTGATTTTTGAAGGAATATTTAGGAGGCATTGTGGACCTGTGGTCTGTAGGTGTTTGTTGTAATGATTTTTTTTTTTTTTAGTTTTCTTTCCTTTCGGTTTAGTTTTGATCTGACTTGCGGGTGAGGACTAAGAAGTTATGTTTCACTGACACTATATAAGCACTTCGTAGTGTCTGTGTGAGTATGTGTCCGACACGGCGGAACACGTGACTAACGATTTGGGGGTGTCTGTGCTTCCTTGGTTGGTGGGCTTCTTTTAGAATAACACGACCAATTTGCTTGGGTACTTGTTTGGTTGGTTACACTGACCTCGTTTGGTTTGCGGAAAGGAAATCAATTCCTTCGTGTTTCCTTTCCTTTGGGAAATTACAATTTTCATCGATTTTTCTTTCTAGCGGTTGGAAATGCCAAGGAAATTGAAAGGAAAAGTGAATACTTAAAGGGGAAAAAGTGAATCCTTGTTTGGATGGATGGAACCATTCCCCCCTCCTAATTCTTCCAAATTTCCTTTCCATTGGGAATCACTTTCTTTTCCCCCTCAATTCCCTTAGAACCCAAACATAAGAAAGTAATGACTTTCTTTTCCCAACCCCATGATTCCCCGAAACAAGGCCTAGAATTATGCACGGCCTCGTTTGGTTCACGGGATGGAAAGGAAAGGAAATCAATTCCTTGTCATTTCTTTTCTTTTGGGAAATTACTATTTCTATCTACTTTCCTTTCTGGTGTTTGGGAAGTCCAAGGAAATTAGGAGGTAAAGTGAATCCTTGGGTGGGTGGGGGGAAACCATTTTCTCCACTATTTTTCCTCTCTTTGGGGATCATTGTTCCCCCCTCCCTTTCCTTCATGCATCCAAACATAGGAAATGAATAACTTTACTTTTCTGATGCCATGATTCCGTGAACAAAACATGTCCTAAAATCATAATTATGAATTAGATTGCAAAATATGTTCACGATTTGAGTACTACGGCTTATTCGACGTGTTTTCTAAGGTAAAGTTTTGTGATTAGTGATAAATGAACATGTTGAAGAATTATGTCAGTACTACTTGAATCCCTGTCCGGAGGGTTCGGTAAATCCAGATATGTGCTGTTTGGTCATGTTTAGGTTAGGTCGGACGATTTTGATCAATACTTTCTAGGGTTTGCAGGGTATTTTTGTCGTTGTACCCATGGTTACCCCAGATGTAACATTTGGAATGCAGACCAGAACAAGAATGCGGTACACCAGGGGTCTGTGGGTGTTGTTTATTGGGGGTAGTTTGCTGCAAAGCTTATATAGAACCATTTTCTAAGAATGAATATTCAAATGTAATATACGATTTATATTTAAGATTCAAAATTAATGATGTGTTTGTTATGATGCTCCTCTATTTGTAATATACAAATTTATATGTAAGATTCAAAATTCTCTCTCTCTCTCTCTCTCTCTCTCTCTCTCTTTCCTTTTGATCCAAATTGATCTGACTTATTTGTTGCGAGTCATGTTCCCCAGACAATATAGACATGCAGGGGTAGATCCAATATTACTATTTACTGGGGGTTTGCAAAATATAAATTATTTTGTAAAATAACTATAATGTTGGTGGACCTAGCTTCAAACCCAAGACCTCCTAGGTAAAAACTAAGTAGTTTACCAAATGAGCCACTATTTAATAGTGAGTTAAATAGTGGTGGTTTAACTTCATTGTATGTGCTGGCAAAAAATAGGTGAAAATAATTACATAAATATTTATTTCCAGAATTCAGTGGGTTGCTCGAGTCCCCACTGGGTTTCTTGTGGGTCACTCCCCTGACTAGATGTCTGTATCGGTATGTGTCCAACATGATGTAACACATGATGGATTTGAAATACGTAGCAGCCAACGTGAAGAAACAAAAGAAATTATAAATGTAAACGTAAGGATGTGCGTGGAAAACAGTTGCATAAAACCACGGGGCAAGTCCGAGCAGAATCTCCACTTTGTACATTTGATGTCATTAGTTAATTGTTGACTCTGGTAGTGGTGAAATATTTTTGAGTAATAATTGGCATTGTCGAGTGATCAACATCGAAAGGGCCATCTAGCTAGACGTCAAATGGAATCCCTATATGCCCTGTCTCACATGGGGTTTACTTTTGCACAAATAACTTTTATGTTCATCGTATCCTCTAGCTATCAACTTCCCTTTTCTTTGCAGTCAACCTCTGAAGCCAACTAATCAAGGGAATGGGTAAAAATCCTTAATGTTCACTATCTATTTCCACCATGTTTCGGTCCTAGGTTCCTGCTAATGAAAAATTTCAAATGGAAATTATTGTTGTGATTCGTCTAATCTAAATGTCAGAACATCTACCTTTAGCTCAATCTTATTCACAATTCAACCCCTGCAGGCTGCAGCATCTGCATGACTGATGCCGGTAGACTGACAAGAAGACAAGCAAGCTATATGCTTATTACTTTCATGATAAAGGTAACTGATCTTTTGTTTCGTTTTCTGTATTTCAGATTCTTGCTCATACAGGTTTCTTCCTCTTTATTTTATCCTTCTAGTAACACTGTGAATGTGGATTATTTTAACTCAGTATTTTCTTGTGGTTGGAGGTTGTTTTACATAAGTATTACCAATTTTTTACATGAATCAAGCCAATTTACTTTAATCCTTCATTTAGAAATGGTTAAGTTGTCAGTCATTTATAGTTCTTATTTATTTGAACATCTAGTGATGGATTTGTTCCCTAAACTTTACATTTGTACTTCTTTAATTTCATGAACCTTTGTGGATGTATTGATGTTTATTTATTTATTGTATTTCATGATAAACCCTGCATATGGTATTCAGACGAAGTTAACTGACTACAACAGCATGTAGATATCACTCACATGACTACAACAGCATCAAGAAAATGCAGAACAATATCCTGCCAGTTATGAATCACAAAGGTGGCAAGTCAGTTGCAATCTACATTGATAGACCTACATCATCTCAAAGCATGAACACTTGTTTCATCTTGTGTTTCCTCATCCGATGGAACTTGGATGTTCTGAAATAAGGTCCAATTGGTAATCTTAAAATTTTGTCGGTCAATCTTTCTGCATAGCCATCTCTATTTAGACCTGCACTCCAACGCTGATCCTGTTTTGGAGGAAGGTTAGATGGTTCATATTTTGTTTCTATTAGTTTGGAGATTGAGCATCATGTCACCTGCATTCACACACTTCCATATCTTGCCAGCTCCTACCCCCGAACACAACTTCACATTTGCAAAACTTTCTGAACAGTTTTCTACCTAGCTAGCTCCTACTCCGAATACAACACATTTACAACATTTTCTGTACTCACACTCCCGTAACACATTTACAATTTCTCTAGTCACTTTCTGGAATCACACTTTTCTACCTAGCTAGCTTCTACTCCCGAACACAACTTCACGTTTCCAACACTTTATGCAATCACACTTTTCTACCTAGATAGCTCCTATTCCGAAATACAACTTCATTACTACATTTTCTGTACTGGCACTCCCCTAACTAGCTAGCACCTACTTCCGAAAACTTCACTTTTACAACCCCTTTTGTATCCACATTCCCCTACATAATAGCTCTTATTCTAAGCTATGTTCATGTTCCCTTTTATTTACCACCAGTCACTAAATTAAACCTCTCTTTTTCACATATATATCCTCAATCCTTCCAAGCGAAAACAACTAGATGGAACACACTTTGGTGGCTAAGACGTAACATACAGATGTAATATAGATGTAATCCCAAATGCTGTAGTCCACCAGTAGAATTGGTAGACGCATCATATTGCCAGCAATATCTGTGGGGCCTAGAATTGTGCAGACTAGATGATTGCGACAAAGGGGAGCAAGGCACATTTCGCCACGTCGTCCCAGTCCATCCGCACTAATGCCTCTTGTATGGAAGGTGAATAGGATGCCTTACTCATGATCATCTTCTTTTATCCGGGTTGCTTTGAACTTTGGCACATTTATGGTGCCAAGACAGGTTTCTTAGAAGCAAATATATATATATATATATATATTCTTAGAAGCAAATATATATATATATATATATATATATATATATATATATATATATATATAAAATTTAAATGGTAGACATGCAGTAGTGACAAACAATGAAAGTCTGGTACAAATAAAGGTAACCCCAGATAATTACATGATGATCATAAACATAAGATGAAGTAGCCTACGAGAGTCCAAAATGAGAAGAAGATACAATGAAAGTCTCAACATAAATAAATACATCCAAAACCAAAATTCACAAAATACAACTGACCATAAGTACAAAATGCTACGCTACTCTGAGCTGAGAATCATAAGGTGGAACTATAACGTAGTAACTGAAGTCCCTTTACCATCACTCATAGGCTTCTGCTACTAGATAGCAACCCTGTATTTGTAAACACCACTGAACCTGGGAGCAACCCAGGTACGGTACATGCAAATCAACAATTGTGCAATGTAAATGGGATAAAGCAACTATAGATAGAACTGAGCGAATGAACTAAGGGATATTAAAGACAAAAATAGAACCAAGGGATATTAAAGACATAAATAAAATATATACTAAGCACTTAATATGAGACAAGGTAAATTTACAGGAAGACAAGACCAAGGTAGTACGACCATGAAGTAGACACCAAGTATCTGTGCCATGTTCTAGCTAGGATGAAATGCGACTATTTTGAGACAACTACTAGCAACATAGGCTCTAACTTCCTCATCTATAAGGATATACAGGATATACAGAATATACAAGATATACAGGACCTGTGCATATAGTTGAGCTGCATAGGATATACAGGATATACAGAATATACAGGATATACAGGACCTGTGCATATAGTTGGGCTGCATCGAGATGCACATCCATCATCCTTGGCGTGTGTACACAAGACGCAAAAGACGTGGTACGGTGAATTCCACCACCAATCAGATTTGGCTTTGATATGAGGATATCTATTTATTTTAGGCTAAATTTCAATTTGATACCCTTAACTATCCATGTTTTGCAACTTGATACCCTAAACTTTCAAAATAGCCAACTTGATACCCTGAAAAATATATTTCCCAAAATGCCCCCCCTCTCTCTCTTTCCCAGCCTTATTCCTAAACTCTCACCCCCCGCCCCTCGTGCACGCAGTCGGCCAGCAATCGAGCCTCCCGTCCGCCTGCGTCCGCCGCTGCTGCTACTGCGCGCCCGTCGTTGCTGTTACTGCGCGCCGCCCCGCTCGGCCCCCACATTCCTCGTCGGGGAGAGAGGGGGGGGGGAATGGAGGGGGCAGGGATATTTTCGAAATTTTTTTGGTTTTAGGGTATGAAGTTGAAAATAGTCAATAGTTGATGGTATTAAGTTGACTATTTGAAAGTTTAGGGTATCAAGTTGCAAAACATGGATAGTTGAGGGTATCAAGTTAAAATTTAGCCTTTATTTTATATTATTTGGATAAACTCTAGACTTGTTACTAGCTATTCTTTAGTTGAATTTTACTCTCTTTTTTTGAATCCTACATCGGAAGAAGTAGTTTTCTTTTTAGTTGCTACTCCTATATAAATGGAGAAGGTCCATTGTAGAAAGGACATCAAAAAATGTTGAATTAATAAATATGTGATTTTTGTTTTAGCAATTATCTGTGTCTTGTGATTGAGGTGTGAAGTTCAATCCAACATAGATGCAGAGGTATCATAGTTCAATAAATTTTATTTTCTCTTCCAAATAAATAAATAAATTCAACTACCATCATCATCCAGAACCTGCTGAAGTCGCAACCACTCTCGACACCTTCATCATCGTCGAAACACTAACCGCTACTTGCCTTCGTTGCTGTCGACCGTCTCTCCTTCATCACCGACCTTCCCCGACGATCGGAGTTTCTACTATGTGCCACATTATTTTCTCTTTTCAATTTATTAAATATTGTTAGAAACCATTAAGTCTCTAAACATAGAATATTTGAGAGAATAGTAACTTTGCTTGAAATGAAATAACTATCTTGATATTAATCTAGCATTACTAAAAATAGAATATTTGCATTACAACAATTTTCTAAAATTTTATTTGTCTTAAATTACGTATATGCTAATTTTCTACATAATGTTCTATAATCACTGATGAAGTTAAATCTTGCTTTTTGGTGAATGTATTATAATATGATTGTTGGTATCTTGATATGAAATAACTTTGTATCTTCACAAAACATGTATCACATTATTTTGGTATCGGAGCATGGTTTGCGCAGTTAGTTAGTAGGTCATTCTGTAAAAAATAATTTTAAGAAAAATTCCTACAAGACGGTTGGAATTTCATCACTTATCTATAGCCCAAAAACTACATTGACTTGAAATTAAATTTACTTAACATTGGCCTTGGATTTTTGGTGATGTGCCTCGGGGTTGCTGACCAAACAGAGCTCATTAGGACTTTGAAGCAGTTGTGGTACGATCTGCTACTGGAGAGGTCCATTCACTTAATCCGAAAAAATATCTAATTTGTCTAATTAACTTAGGTTATATCTTGGAGACAAAGCCCTCATCCTCAAGGGCAAAGTTTTTCTTCTCGTAGGCAAAGCTCTCTTCATAATGATTTTCGTAACCTTGTAATGTTTATACAAACTGTGACGATTTGCGATATCCAAATTGTCGGTCGAATTGTCAAGGAAACAATTTTGATTCGAACGATACATAAAGATATCAAAGATTGATGTCCCATCTTTTGATGGCCATTCCGATCCACAATACATTCTAAATTGGTTTCGAGGAATGGACTACTACTCTTAGTGGTATGACATGTTCGTTGCGAGGAAGATTCGTCTTGCTAGTATGAAGCTAAGTGAACAAGCTACCATATATTGGTCCAACATTGAGTTGTTGAGGCAAAATCGAGGGCATGAGTACATCTAAACTTGTCAAGAGAATTACAAAATAAGTACTTGTCACCCTCTTTTTATCCTCGGATGTTAGATAAGTGGAACCAGTTTACTCCGGATAATAAGCACTGATACGTTGCTAAGTTTTATGAATTCTTAGTGAGATGCAACACTTGGATTTCTGAGCCCATATCATGTTCTCTCTCTATTTAGAGCATTCTTGCAAGACGACCTTAGACTCGAACTTTTTGCTCGACAAATAGGGACCCTAGAACAACCTTACCATTTAGTTCATGATTTAGAGGAAGCCATGTCAGGTCATAGCTTTAAGAGTCACGATTTTCATATTGACAAACTCTCTTCGAATCAATATCAAGGTAAATCATCGAGTCAGACGAGTCAATACCCAATTAAATCGTCAAATCAGCCTAGTACAAGTCTACTCCTAGTTCTTTCCAACCTAGAGTACAAAGACAATGACAAGGGTGGAGAACATGATTACTCAAAGATGGGACCTAATACTAAGCATTATAGGTGTTAAGGGCAGACACATTGCTTCTCAATGTGAAAGTCCATTCAAGGTCACACGTATAAGGGAATCCATCGACATTGAGGCTGAAAATGAAGATTCTTACCTTGAGTATCATAATGATGGGAACTCGTCTAACGAGTGAGGGTGAAGAAAGTGCACAGGGTGTGTTAGGCACTTGGAGTCCACTAGATTGCCTGTCGTTAGGTGCACGTTTTCACAGCTTAAGCCTAAGGTTATTGACAACTAGAGACGAACTACAATTTTTCACACCTTTATAAAACGTGATAATAAAAGTTGCAAAGTGATCGTTGATAGTGCAAGCTGTATGAATGTAGTCTTATCGTCAATTTTGTCCAATGTTGATTTGAAAGTTGAACCCCATCCTTAACCTTACAGGCTTTCGTGGAATGCTACAAGGTGTCGGACACATATAGACACTAACCAAACACAACAATATATGTTTGTATGTGTATATCATAATGGCCAAAAGGTAATCTTTATATTCTAACATGCTCAACAAGAAAATTATTAGAATATAAGACAAATTTGAGCAACAGAATATAAATTCTTACCTGGTTTACCCAGCTTTTGACATTTCGTTCTTATTTACTATGGTATGTTGTCCATATCATGAGTAGTGTTGGGTTGTATAGCCTTTAAGACTGCAATACCTTATTTATGTTATTTTCTTGTGGGGAGTCAATGATATGCAGAAGTCCCTCATATGATAGGACAATATTGACATTAATTGCGGCCTTAAAATTCAACAGATAACTGGGTAAAGAAACTTAGTGCTGGTTTGGTTCCTGAGTGAAATTGTGTTCGTCACTTCTGCCAGTCGGAAAACAGAAAATGCCACTCTCGGAAAGGCACCAATTGGCGTTTTCCATTTATAATGAAACTTTAGCTATTTCAAATGAGAACCAGACTGCCCCTAAATATCATCTAGAAGTTGAGCACTGTTGTTGACTTCAAAATTATATGGATAAACTGCAAAGTATGGCCCTTACCTGCTATTCTTTTCCTTACATGGTATGTGTTTCATATTTTACTAACAATTTTCAGGATATGATGAATCACCTAGGATATTCTTCATGTTTTTTTAATTTTATTTTTGGTATATGGTTTTTTTTTCACCCATCATTACGGCTGCAAATGAACAGAGCAGCTCAGCGGACTCCGTTTCATTAACGACCAAGCTTGCTCAGGATATTGAGCTTGACTTCCTTAACGAGACGAGCTTGAACATGAGAAGCTCGTCTTGAGAGCTCTTGAACAAGCTCTAACTTGATAAGCTTGAAGAGTACTCGGCTCAACTCGGTTATGACTTGACAAGGTTACAACTTGGCATCCTAAATTTTTCTCTATTATTTTTCATCCTTCATCTCTTCCAACTGCATTAGCAAAACACCAAAGGTCTAGACTTTCTCCCTATTTCTTCTCAGTGAGTTCTATTTTCTCATTAGTCATTTCAATTTTTTGTTTTTGTCCCTTTATTTATTTCTCTACCTTTATTGTGTTTTTTTTCTAAAATAGAACTTGCTTGAAAAAAAGAATACCAGGACTTGAGCTCGGCTCAAGCTCGACTTGCCATCAAAATGAGCCGAGCTTTAACATTCTTTTACAAGCTCGGGCTCGAGCCGAGCTCGGTAAGGACCAACCTAAGTGACCCGAGTTTGAACATGCAAACCTTGACTAGCCATCCTTAATACTGTATATCTTTGTTCCTTTTCAGGAAAAAATGCACTAAAAATGTAATCCTCTGTACAGTATTTCCATTTCAGCACAAGAATGTTGCTTCACATTGATTTCAAAGTGTTTATTAGTTTCTCCTTGGTGTGTCTTTCTAGTTTCAGGCCCCATTATGAAGAGCCTTGTGAAATGGATGAAGCTTTTTGCAAATGAAGGAGAGACAACGTTGGAGTTCTGAAGAAGATGCCCTTCTACGTGCATATGTAAAACATTATGGTCCTCGAGAATGGAACCTCGTCTCCCAGCGAATGAATGTGTCACTTCACAGAGATCCAAAATCTTGCTTGGAAAGGTGGAAGAACTACCTCAACCCTAGCATTAAGAAGGGCTCACTTACTGACGAGGAGAAGTCGCTTGTGATCCAGCTTCAAGCCAAGCACGGGAACAAGTGGAAGAAAATTGCTGCTGAGGTCCCAGGTCGCACTGCGAAAAGGCTTGGCAAGTGGTGGGAAGTCTTCAAGGAGAAGCAGCGGAGACAAGAACAGAAGGGTGGAGGCAACATCGAGCCCATTGAGCCAAGGAAGTACGACCATATCCTCGAGAGTTTTGCAGAGAAACTACTTAGAGAACAACACAATACAGAATATCTCATGGCGACGCCATTGCTTCCCTCATGGATTTCAAATTCCTTTAGCCCAAGGTCACCTGGACCGCCCTCTCCTTCTGTCACGCTCACCCTCTCCCCTTCGATTGCACCTTCTGCCCCTTCTCTGTTGCAAAATGGAGGCGCAGATGCTGGCTATAGGATGATATCCGGTGCGCCTGCTGATCATGACAACAGGTTGGTTGTCGAGCTCATGGAGTGTTGCAGAGATTTGGAGGAAGGGCATCGCATATTGGTTGAGCACAAGAAAGAAACTTCGTGGAGGCTAAGGAGGGTAGAGTTGCAACTCGAAACAGAAAAGGCCTGCAGGAGGAGGGAGAAGATCGAAGAAATTGAGTCTAAGATAAGGGCACTCCAAGAGGAGCAGGCCATGACATTGGATAGGATCGACGCAGTCTACCAAGAACAGATATCAGCACTGAGGAAGGACGCCGAGGTGAGTGAACAAAGGCTGGTGGAGCAGTGGGCTGTAAAGCAAGCGAGGCTGAGCAAACTTGTTCAGCAGATGGGTGGTTACCGGTGGTCAGGTGACGTAAATTTACGGTGAACAGCTTTGTTTCGATCTTAGTATCCCTTTACCCCAAGGGGTTAAAGGTTACACCCAGGTAAAGGCATCAAATTCATATACTGCTTGCTTGTAATGAACTTCCACCCAGGTAAAGGTTACATGTAACCTTAATGTCTGGGACTAGTTATTTAAGTTTTGGACAAGTAGCACTTGTTATTTGACTTGTACCCATGTTGTGTGATTAGTCAGCTTGTCCAGTTGCAGCTGGATCTTTGTTGTAGCAGTTGCAGGCATGGTGTTTGATTTCTTGTACAAATGTTTTCTTAAATATTGGAACCGGTAGAATAAATGTTGCAAGAATTTTTCAAATACCGCAGCCTCTTGCAACCACTTGGGACAATATTGTTACACCATTTACTATATTTTTCTCTCATTTGATAGTAATAACCTCCAACATACAATTGTTGGGGATGAAACGGGAATACTGTCCCCCAAAAGCAAAGAGATTGCGAGAGAATCGAAGAGTGTATATCCTAACCTTCCCTAACTTGGGTAATCACCTTCTTTTTTAAATATTCTAACAAGCATGGATTTCTATACCATGACACAAAATTTCATCCTAAGGAAACCACAAATCACGAGTATTCATCCTTCCAAAATAGGAGGATACGAAGAAACAATGATAAGGAGTTCAAGGAAGGAATGATCGAGTACAAATACGGAATTCAAGGGCGATAGTGAAATTCAAATGAAGTTTCAAAGCAGTATAGATTGAGATCATATTTAATCATATCGCAAGCTCACTGGGTACAATAATGTACTTGAGACGATATGCTATGACCTACATGGACCTCCACAACAGAAGGGACGTAACAAGATACATAATATACATGCTAAGTGTAGAGAATATAATATACAAAATAAAATAAAATAAAAGACATGATATAACTAAAAGTAAAATGTACCACGACTAAAACTATACTCAGTATCATACGCAAGAACTGCCAAAGGAACAAAATACAAAATTTGACCTTGGAGGCCACAAGGTTACAAAAGTAGGCAACCTTATCCGTGGAGGACACTAGGTTACAAAAGCATAATAGAAGAATAGCGGCTCACGTGTTTATAATCGTTCTCCCTATCCCACGATTCTAAATACTACAAGACAAGGAATCGAAGGTTGTGCAAGTAATCAACGTGTACCTCTGTAACAACATGTATGGGCAACGATTCTAGTACATATATGTCTAAGCATGCGATCATGACAACACTAAGAACAACTAATCATAGTATACAATTAGAAGAAATCTAACATGCCCAAGCACTACTAGAGACTACACAATTCAACATATGCATAAGGAATAATATATCACAAAGAGAAATAAAGTGTTATATAAATGTGCAACTTGACAAGGTATACTTGTCTGAAGTCCAATGTTGTGGAGATACGAAAGCTACTTCCACATCTCAAATTACCAAATGACCTAAAATATATTTATTCATGAGTTATTATTCCATAAGTGGTTATATATATATATATATATATATATATATATATATATATATATATATATATATATATATATTCGAAAAAGGTAAATATTATTCCAAAAATGCAATAATCTTACAACATACACTCAAAGTGGGACTCCCACTCATCAATTTTTCATAGCATTTGCATCAAACTCGACGTTATGGAGAATGCCTACCGGAGGGGTGACCAGCCCCTCAAAAATTCGACGGTTTCGTTCCCGCCATACATGCCAAACTGAAGCAGTCAGACGAACTCTGGCGGTCCGGAACCAGTCCTGCCCTCGACCCCTGCTATCCCGGAGCACCGTGATGATGTCCCCAATTCCCTTTCCGGAGACACACACTCTCAACGCTTTACTCTGCTCCGACCAGATCTGCCATGCCAGTGCACACTCGAAGAAAACGTGCTTTATAGATTCATGCTCCAGACTACAAAGCAAACACTTGGGATCTGGAACCGGCACTCCAAACGAACTCAGGCGATTCCTAGTCAAAAGACGGCCCAGTAGAAGCTTGTAGACACAGAGCTGCATCTTCCTGGCCAGACCCTTGTACCCTATGAACTTGGAATCAGGACTCTGAGGAAAGGTACGCCGGATGAAGTTGTAGCAGCTCCGGAACTGGAACTCTCCAGTTCCCGGAGTTGCTCCTGTCGGCTCCAGATCCACCGATCAGCAGGCAAAGCCGGATCAATGACAATAGTACTAATGATCTCACCCAGCTCCTCGGTAAACCGATAAGACTTCGGCCTCCACTCCCCGTCGCGAATGAAACGACTGCACGTCAGACCACGCCTGTCCTCCTGATGTGTCGGGGCTCCCCTGATGTTCAATAGCGAACGCCGATCTATCCAAGGACCCCGTCAGAGGTCCGTTCCAGACCCATCCTTCATGACCTTCTGGATTGCAGCTTTGAGCACCCTCTGTGTCGCAATACAGTCTTGAACGTGACTGAGTGATTGTTGTCAGAAGCACACGTCCAAAAGTTGGCCTGCTTTACGTATCTGTTGTGCATCGAGTCAGCCCAGAGAGATTCTCCGTTGATGAATCTCTAAGCCAGCTTAAGCGCAGAGGCCTCCCTAATCTCCAACAACGGCCTGAGCCCCACTCCTCCCTCCTTCCTGGGTCAACAGAGCTGCTCCCAGGAGATGGCATGCATGCCCCCCTCCAAATAAAATCTGCACAGAGCCGCTCCACTTTCCTAATAGTGGCAACAGGGAGGAGGATGGACTGCAGCCAGAAATGAGCCACAGTCGAGATCATCGATCTGACCAGCTCGATGCGTCCGCCAAATGACAAACCGGCGGCTTGCCACCCTTCCACTCTCCTCTGGACATACTCCACCAGACTATGGCAGTCCTGATCCCGCGCATAGTTGACTGTGAGAGGCACTCCTAAGTATCGCACCGAAAGATCGCTCCTCTCAATACCCAGCACATCGGCCTGTTCCTCCTTCTGGGGACATAGGGAGCTGAAGTAAACCCTGCTTTTATCCCAGTTCATCTGAAGGCCCGAGAGGGAATTCAATTCTTCCATAATCGTCGTAAGCGTCTGCAAACCCTCCGTCGATGGCTGGATGAACACCAAGAGATCATTTGCATATATAAGGTGGATAACTGGGGGATCCACCCTCCGAAACAAAGGGACCAGCCTTCCACGGTGCACTGCCAGGTCCATCAGACATGTGAAGTATTCCATAACAAACGTGAACATGTAAGGAGACAGGGGATCACCTTGCCTAAGCCCACGATTGCTCTGGAAGTACCCATAAGGAATGTCCTGGATGAGGACAGAGAAAGTGGGAGACGTGATGCACTCCCGGATCAAAGCAACCCAGTGGTTCGCGAAACCCATGACGGTCATCAGATGACAGAGGAAGTCTCGATTGACCATATCATACGCCTTCCTCAGGTCCAGTTTCACACATGCTTTCTTCTCTCCGGTTTTGCTAAAGCCCCTCACCATCTTATGAGCCAGGAGGCTATGCTCAGCGATCGACCTCCCCTTGATGAACGCATCCTAATTCTACCAAGTCTTGCATGATCCCCTCCATCAGCCGGCACATAAGGTACGTAATTATCTTATAAAGATAATTACAACACGCAATAGCTCTGAAATTTGCCAATGCTGCCGCTCCCTCCTTCTTTGGCACCAAGGTCAGAAAATTATGATTCAGCTCTTTCAGAAGCTTTCCTTTGGTAAAGAATTCCTGCACCACCTCCAAGATCGGATGCTTCAGAATGTCCCAGTGGTGTTTGTAGAACCCACTGCTAAAACCGTCCGGTCCAGAAGCCTTGTTGGGATCCGCCAACTTGACAATAGATTCCACCTCCTCCAAAGTAATAGGGGCAAGAAGAATGTTATTCCCATATGGAGTCACCAATCTTTTTGTAACAACCTCTGGAAATACAGACAGATAATCAGTCTGGAAATATAACTCAGAATAGTACCTGACAGCCTCGTCCTGGATCTCATCCGGCGTCCCCACCAGAATGCCATCCGCATCAAGAAGCTGGAAGATGTGATTCCTATATTGTCTTGTCCGGATAACATCATAGAAGAACTTAGAACAACGGTAGCCATCCTTGAGCCAGGAATATTTGGCACGCTGAGCCGTGCTAGTCTCCTTCTGCAGCCTCAGGATGTTGACTTCTTCGATCAGCTCCTTCTCTCTAGCCGCCAGATCCCCATTAAGTATGTCAGCTTGCATGTCCTGCTGGATGGCCCGCAACTCTATCTCCTTATCTTCTAAGGTAGACTTGGGCAACCCCTTAACCCAACTCCGAAGAGCCTTCTTTGTGGCCTTGAGACGACGAACCAAGCGGAACTGGGTCGTCCCCTCCTGACAGCTAGTAAGCCCCTCTGAGACAGCCTCCAGGTAGCCCTCCGAGAGATACCAACTGTTGTTGTACCTGAAAGGGCGGGACTTCCCAGGAGATCGTGAAGTGAAGCCAACCCTGATGGGAGAATGATCGCTCGTCCCAGCAGCCAGACCCTCAGCTGAAGAATTGGAGAAATGCCAGAACTATTCCCCATTGCCCAGATCTCGATCAAGCTGGCATGCAACCCTATTACAGATTGCTTTGTTATGCCAAGTCCAGATGAAGCCTGAGCGAGACAATCCATGGAGTTCCGCTTGGAGGAGACATCTTTGGAAATCATATAGGATAGAGTCTGGAACTGGGCGACCACCCACCTTCTCCCCTCGGTGCAGAAGGGCATTGAAGTCCCCGATCAGAAGAAGTGGAAGGAACGACGAATCTGCAACAGCGGTAAGACGGGAGATGTCACTCCACAGGGACTTCCGTCTCCTTCTGTCGTTGTGGCCGTAAACTGCCCCCAGCAAGAACCGAAAGCCACCCTTGTTCGAGAAGGAGATGACAATCAACTGCTCCATCATCAAGATCAAGTCACCATCCCAGCTCTTCGAGTTCCAACGAACCCAAATCCTGGCCATGCCACATAGAGCCAGGTTGTGTAGTTGGGTCCAATGAGATGGGGTCCGCCGAGTAATAGTCTTTTCACCATTGATCTTAGACTCTAATAGAACAGAAATGTCACATTTCTCTCTGTGAAGAACCTCACAAATCTCTCTCCACCTCCCTAGCGAACATGTCCTCTCACATTCCAGGCGATAATAGTCATTAGTTAATGAGAGGATTAGTCCCCTGAGAAACACTCGGATCGGCACCCGGAGAATGTGCCACATCCGACGCTTAAAGATCCTCCTCCATCCCAGCCGGAATGGCCTGCTGGGGAACGACCTGAGAGAGCATCAACGCCCAGGCAGGATTGTCAACACACACTGCCTCCTCTCTGTCAGTAGGATGCCTCCCTCCCTGGAGGGGCCGTCACTCAGCGGACCGACAACACGTCTCTTCCTACAGTAAACCTGCCCCTCCGCCGAACTGCCACCCCCTCGAGCCTCAATCTTCGATGCCACCATGCCTCTTGTAACTATACTACTCTGCCCCGGACAAGTGGTCAACGCCCCACTCGTGGAAGCAAGCTGTGTAGAGACAATGAGGCTCATCCCACCATCACTCACTGGATGAGTAACCTCTTCCACCAAGACCTCCTCTCTACTGTCATCTCTGAAATCCATGTCACAGGGTGCATCTAGAGCCTCACTCAGGGGAATAGTAGACTCCACCTGAGGTCCAACCGCCGAACAAGCACTGGCCAGATGCCCAAAATAGGAACAACGTGAACAGGTAGGTGGAACCCATTCGTATTCCACCTTCTGGGTAAGCACCTCTCCAGAAGGAATCTCATATTCTACCATCTTCGGTAGCTCCCCCCCAGCTCGAATCTTCACAAAAATTCTGGCGTACATCAACCTCGACCGAAAGGCAGTAGCTTCATCCGCCTTGATCGGGGTGTCCACCAAACTCGCCAGCCGCATCAGCAAAGGTATACTCCAAAATCGGACAGGAAACTCAGAGAAGCGAATCCATACAGGGATGGCATTCAGAACTTCTCTCTCACATCGAAGCTCCGGAGTCCATTCCTTTATAATGATAAGCCCGCCGTCAAACGTCTAGGGGCCGCCTTGGAGGATCCTAGCGACATCCTCCGCAAGTCCGAACTTCACATAATAGAAGCCGTTCTCACGGGCAAAGAACTCCATACTCCCCTTAGGTGGCCAGACACGCGCTATATAGTCCCGGATCTGTCCGTAAAAAGGCTTGTTGCCTAGAACATACAGAACGAGGGTATTCTTTCAGTATGCTGTCACCTTCTCTATCTCTTCCGCAAGGAACGAGGCCCGGAAATCTCTTTCGGCCTTGATCGGTGGCACATACTCCATCGATGTGGGACTTTTTGGCTCCACAGGTTTACAGATCTCTGCCTAGGACCGTCCAGCCGACCGAGAAGTCGCCCAATGTGGCCTGGGGACAGCCTTCGGACGGGGAGACCCAGAGCCCTGAACACCGAGATCCACCACCTTACTCTTTCCTTTGCCCATCGCGATCGTCTTTGGCCGCCAGCCCACCGATCTTCCAGCAGACACCACAGGACCACGGGCTGATGGCCATTCCCCTGACCCGCTCTAACGACTGTCAGCAGGATGGCGATCCCTAATAGGACTCCGTCCTCCTCCTGTCTTTCCTTCGAACTTCGCCACACGATGACCGTAACCGTCGTCCATCCTCCTCCCTCTATCTGGCTCTCCCGAGATCCAGATCATGCTCCGAATTCGAAGTTAGGAGCGATGGAGCCACCCCGCAAGATCCGATCCCCTTCTGCCAACGAAATCGACCCCCTCGCCACCGTAGGGAGGCCGCCCGACCCCTCTGCCTTCGTTCCCGCCCCCTCCCCCCCACAGCCTGGGGGGTGCCGCCGCTCGACGCCGATCCGGGGGGTCCGCCCGACCCTCCCTTTTGCTCCTACCCTCCCTCCACCGCAAGGGGGGCGCCGCCGCTCGCCGCCGATCCGGGGGGTCCGCCCGACCCCCCTACCTGTGCTCCCGCCTCCCCCTCTGTAACACCCAGTTTTCTAAAATGAGGATAATTTTAAAATTTTGTAAAAGTTTATTATTTAATAATAGGATTTATGATTTATGGAAATTTTTAATTAATTTAATACTATTTAAAATTGGTGAATTATAAATTTAATGTGTTAGCCAGTGAACCCTAGAACTGTTGAGCCTAGAGACTAACCATGACCATAGGGACCTAACCATGTGATTAGAATAACTATTTACAATTTTTTAGGCTAAGGGTATTTTGGTCATTTTGTGACTTTTGAATTATTTAGGATTTTGATTAATTGGTGAATTTTAGATTATTTTAATAATATTTAAATTGATGTATTATAATTTTGGTCATTTTCATATTTTAATATTTTGGGGAAATTTTATATTTTTAATATTATTTTTATTGGATTTGTTTAGTCGGGTTTGAGTTTCGTCTCGTTCCGACTTGTATTGTGACCCGGGTAGCTTAAACTATAGATGAGACCCAATATTAAGTTAAGCATGGTCCACAAAATCCAACATTTAAGTTAGTTAATTAAACTAATTTTTATCATGTTAGAATGGTTAAGTTAGAGACTCAAAACTAGATCATTTTGACCCCAAACTTGAACCTAGTCTAGACTTAACCATATGAGACTAGAGAGGGGCAATTAGGACATTTTCCATTAGCCCTAATGGACTATTTATGGCAGCCATCTTTAGGGGAGAATGATTCATTTCATTCATTACAATCTTGCCTCTTTTATTTTCCTTTTGTTCTTCCCTAATTTTAGAGAGCCTTCCCATTGATTTGATCTCTAAATCAAATCATTCCTTCACCAAACCTTCCCTCAATCATTCCCATTCTCCAAGGGAAGGGTGCTACCAAGGATTGGAAGAGGAGTGCAAGGAGGAGTGTCCACTTTGAGGGATCTTCGTATCGGAGCCGTGTCCTAAAGGATTTCATTGGGATTCCACCCCCAATAGGTAAAACCCATCATCTAAATCGATTTTCTTTGCATATAAATTAGTTTTGAACCCTAGGATCCATCCTCATGCATGTGTCCCATTTAGATTCAAATTTGAGGCCATTTGGAGCTCTCTTGAGGATTTTAGATATGTGTCTTGTGTCCTACTTGATAGATCCCAAATTAGGACACCCCATGTGTATGTATGTATGCTAATAGTTTAAATAAATATTTAAATTTAATTTTAGAATGGTTAGAGAGTGGATTGATCTTAGTTAGGATGGTTAGAATGAGTTTTATTTGGATAACTATGTTGGTATCCAAGTATCTTGGCCAACCCAAATTTGTCATAATTTTTATCCACGTTTTTATTAACCAAAGCAATTTAGAAATGTCATAACTTTTAGCTTAGAACTTCGATTTATCTTCCATTTTTTTAAAAGAACCGTATCGAAGTTAGCTTTCCAAATTTATATTTTAATAAGCTAAGTTCTTTCTGAAACTTTCTGTAGAATTATTTGAGTGTCAGCTGTACGAAAGACGAACGCGTTTCGGTATTTTTGCGATTCCGGGAGCTTCCGGACATGAAAATGCGATCCGTTTGAAGTTTCGGAAAGCTAACACGAAGGAATACAACATACTTTAATCCTAGAATTTAGTAGAGGCCAAATTGGTACAGTATTAGTTTTAAGTCGAAGAGTGACTATACGATATATGCATTTTGTGTAACCTATGAGCCTATGTAGTATGGATATTAAATGAATATAGAGTATGTAATTTATGATATGTTAGATGAATGAAATGATACATATATGATATATATCCTCTTTACATTAATGTATATATATGATTGAATGTGAGCATGTAGGAATACAATTAATATAATGTATGTAAGTAATGCATAAATGCATGAATGAAAGAATGATATACAATGTATGCATGAAAGTATATAATGAATGCTAGATATGAATGCAAGGTATATATATGTAATGATAGATATGAATGCATAATGTATAAATATTGTAATGCAATATATAATTATAACATGTATGGTAATGTAGAGTATATGATGCAACCATGAATGAATGGAGGATATACATGTATATAGGTAATATAGAATGTAATATATGAATGCAAGCATGCAAGATAATGTATTGTATCTATATGATGTATTCAACTTAAGGATAATGTAATATATAAAAGAAATGGATGATAATATATAACATGATATGTAAGGTAATACAAGGTATGAAATATATGATGTGTGCATGTTTGTATGCCTCTATGTTAATGTATGAAATGATATGAATATACAATGTATGCATATGTATAAAACATATAGGTAATGCATAGATGCATGAATGAAATGAATGTATGCAATATGTTAATATAAATGCAAGTATCTAATATGCATGAATGTAAGTATATTGTAATGCAAGTATACATGTATGTATCATGTAATGTAATATACATAATATGTATGTATGCATGCATGCATGCAGGAATGAATGTAATATAATGTAGAGTATGCATATATGAATATAATGTATGCAAGTATATAATGTATTCAAATATGTATGTATGTATAGGTGCATGAATGAATGCAAGTATGCATATATGATATGTATGTAGGCATGTATGCAATGTATGTATGTATACATGATATGTATGTATACATGTATACAATATAAGTATGTATGTATGTATTTCTATAAACTGAGTTAACCTATAACCTTTTACACACATGCATTCATACACCCTTTGACACCATATATCCCATGTCACATACACCAACCTATCACTAAATCTGAGAACATTAACACATATCCTTTCACATACATGCCAAACACACACATACTCACTTACTCTTTTACCTCTCTTCCTCTATATACATATATATATATATATATATATATATATATATATATATATATATATATATATATATATATATATATATATATATATAGGCACATACATACATATATATATATATAGGCACATATATATATATATATATATATATATATATATATATATATATATATATATATATATATATGTATGTATGTATGTGCCTATATATATATATATATATATATATATATATATATATATATATATATATATATATATATATATATATATTTTATATATATATATATAGGCACATACATATATATATATATATATATATATATATATATATATATATATATATATATATATATATATATATATATATATATATATATATATATATATATAGCTTTCCTATATATATCTATGTATATGAATATGTGAATGTGAATAATATATATACATTATATGACTAAATTTGTGTGCCTTGTTAGCTTATGGTTTAGTTTTGCGCTTGGTTTAGTAAGTGACTTAGGCTATGAGTTAGTAGCTATCTTGGATACTTGATTTGCATATACTCAGTTTGTTTAGACCTAGAATTGACTAACCTAGACTAGTTGACCATAGTTGATCCAACCCTAGCTAGTTTGACCATAGTTGACTAGAGTTGACCTAGTTTGACTTTATAGTTGACTAAAGTTGACTTTGACCTAGATTGACTTAGAATAATGTAGATTGTATTATAATTTCAATTACCATATAAATTGAACTCTTTATAACCTGTGTTGCTATAACTAGTACTCTGTGACTCCAGTTGGCCATCTTTTCATATCAGCTGTTCAGGGTATCAGGCGAGTACATTCTCTGATAGTTCTCTCATTTACTTTTCAATTACTGTACTTCAGTTCTAGTTAGTTTTATGTGATTCTTACAACACGTATGGATATTTCTGGATTCATGTATGCGACACACATACCATCTTGTCTGGCCTCTATTTCTGGAATCACTACTGGCATCACCTTCTGGAATCATTACTGGAATCTACTGGAATCATTGCTGGTATCATTATATTTGGCTGGACTCTTTTCGATTCTTGTGTCTTGTACTGGATTCACTTGTATTATGGGACGGGGAAATATTGAGTAAGACATGTAGACATACCCCAAATCTGGAATCTCCTACTGGAATCTGCTGGAAGCATAGTCATCTCTTGCTTGATCAGTGAGATATGTGCCTGATAACTACAGCCGTTTACATGTCAATCTCGGTATTTTAAAACACACTATTATAGTATAGTCTGGACTCACCCTGGAATCTTTGATCACTGACTGGAATGATCTTATACTGGACTCATCTTGTACTGGAATCACCTGGTATCAGATTCATGTTGTCTGGATTTACTTAGGTTTACACTTGTTACATTTACTGTCTGGACTTATATCATGTTATTCTGGTTTAGCTAGTTTCTATTTACAGTCTTCATTGCCATGATTCTTCTCTTGTTTTACTTACCTTACTTTTCTTGTATCTTAATTGTTCTCTATACCATCACCTGAATATAAACTACCATGTTCATCAATAAAACTGTCTATAACTGCTTTATAGTTCTCTGTCATTTACTTGGGATTTTTTGATAATTGTACTCGTTTCTGTCCTGACTGGACCTGTTAAAAATATTACAGGTAACATAGAGATTCACAGCTAGCCTAGAGGACCAGTAGAGCTTGGAGTAGATTGCTAGTTTATGGTTTAGTTTTCTCTGTTGGAACTTGTATTGTAATAAGTGGAGGTTTGAGTTGTATTATGTTTTGTTATTGTGTCGTTTAGACACTTAGACTTATTTCCTCTTCTGTTTGTATCTTCCTTTGAGATTTTCATATCTATGATATCGTGCTATTTCTTCCTTAGTTGTGATTGAGACTGTATTCTGTATTGTCACCTCCACTCGGAGTGTATATACTGTACAGGTACCTTATATTATTAGATGTTGTGACCTAGGACATCGTTCTACCGTCGACACTGTGGCGTAGGCTGGGCGTTGTTACGTTCTCGTACCCTCACAGTGGGTACGGGTCGTGACACGTTTTTAGTGGTGGCCCATGCAGGTCGAGTTTATGTAGTGGTATTCGAACTAGAGTATCACTACAGCCTGCAGTAGGATTATGATATATTTTTGAAGGTACTCAATCATAGTTAGGATTCCTTGAGAGATTCATGGGACGACCTTTGAGAATCTTATTTAAACTTCAATTTGAAATCATTTCCCTTGTTTTGTTCGCTCTCACTTCTTGATTATTGAATTTGATTTTGATGGATCGTTATTGATATTGATTTTCCTATCGAGATCAATTTTATGGCCTGAGTTACGATATTTTCTGATAACATATGTTGACGGGAATAACAGGGATGGTAAAACGTCTACTTGATTATGGAACCTGTAGTTTATTGCAGCCATATTAGTTGGCGTGGCGGAAACATAGAGACCTGACTTCGGATGTACGTATCTTGGTTATGAGATTTAAAATTTCTCGCAGCTATACTAGTCGGCATAGCGAGAATTCCAGACGACATGATTATAGAGGTGCATGCCCCAGTTATGGAATCTATCGTTTATCGCAGCCCTGCTTACTGGCATGGCGAGGGCTCTGAGTAACATAATTTTGGACAGACGCATATGATTATCAGACTGTCTCTTGAGAAGGTTTTTAAACATATCATCTCTATCGTACCCTTCTGTTGTTATACATTGTATTCCATCATCAAATAATTTAGTAGGGATATTTTAGCTTTATAGAGCTTATTCATATATAGTTCTTTCATAGTGTAATGATATGATGACTTGTAGTGTGGCTGTACCCTAGAGATGATAGTTAGCATTGGTATTAGAATAGTAACCCATTGTAGATGATTCTCCTGTTATATATAATACCTACCAGTTTCCATAGAGGATGTTAGTCTGCTCTACAGCCTTGATGATTGTTATTTTTTTTCCTTGTCCTTTCCAGTAAGGCACCATGACCAGAGCATGTCCTTGAGTATAGTTGTAGTTCACCTAAGACTGAGAGGTTTATATATAGATAGATTGCAGATGATATTGGCATATGGGATATGGGTTGGTTGGTATCTATAGGCCATTGTTGTATAGGATTATAGACATGTTGTTTAGCCTATATTTGGTTCAGTTTCCTATTTTAGTTAAGTTCTTCTTGTGATGAGTTCAGGCATGATAGGTCAACCTTTATAGGCAGTGTGCAGACCCTTCACTAGATGTCATGTCCTTTTTCTTATAAATTCAGTCTCCTTAGCATCATTCTTTTTGCCTACATTGATGTTTCAGACCATTCATCCTTAGCCTAAATTCTGAGCATTTGTTCAGTTCCTTATAAGTTTAGTCTACTTTAACCCTTGATGATCAGTTATATATGTATGGATATATAGACGATATACTTAGAATATATATAATGGGTTGTTGTTCTTGAGCTTATGTATATATGGTATTGGGATTTGTGTGCTTAGATTATGGGTATTTAGTTATGGGTGACTTGATAAGATTGGAAAGTTAAGAGTTACTCCATTATAGAGTTTTTCTTTTGCTAATCTCTAGTTGTCAACACCTAGATAGCTAGCATAGGTAAAACCCTAAGAAGTTGACCAGTTGATGACCAAGTACTTGGATGTTGAGAAATTGACTAGTAGTTGACCCTTGACTATGTTTGACCTAGAAGGAGTACTACCATTTTAATTTCGAGGACAAAATTTTTCTAAGGAGGGTAGACTTGTAACACCCAGTTTTCTAAAATGAGGGTAATTTTGAAATTTTGTAAAAGTTTATTATTTAATAATCAGATTTATGATTTATGGGAATTTTTAATTAATTTAATACTATTTAAAATTGGTGAATTATAAATTTAATGTGTTAGCTAGTGAACCCTAGAACTGTTGAGCCTAGAGACTAACCATGACCATAGGGACCTAACCATGTGATTAGAATAACTATTTACAACTTTTTAGGCTAAGGGTATTTTGGTCATTTTGTGACTTTTGAATTATTTAGAATTTTGATTAATTGGTGAATTTTAGATTATTTTAATAATATTTAAATTGATGTATTATGATTTGGTCATTTTTCATATTTTAATATTTTGGGGAAATTTTATATTTTTAATATTGTTTTTATTGCATTTGTTTAGTTGGGTTTGACTTTCGTCTCGTTCCGACTTGTATTGTGATCCGGGTAGCTTAAACTCTAGATGGGACCCAATATTAAGTTAAGCATGGCCCACAAAACCCAACATTTAAGTTAGTTAATTAAACTAATTTTTATCATGTTAGAATGGTTAAGTTAGAGACTCAAAAATAGATCATTTTGACCCCAAACTTGAACCTAGTCTAAACTTAACCATATGAGACTAGAGAGGGACAATTAGGACATTTTCCATTAGCCCTAATGGACTCTTTATGGCAGCCACCTTTAGGGGAGAATGATTCATTTCATTCATTACAATCTTGTCTCTTTTATTTTTCTTTTGTTCTTCCCTAATTTTAGAGAGCCTTCCTATTGATTTGATCTCCAAATCAAATCATTCCTTCACCAAACCTTCCCTCAATCATTCCCATTCTCCAAGGGAATGGTGCTACCAAGGATTGGAAGAGGAGTGCAAGGAGGAGTATCCACTTTGAGGGATCTTCGTATCGGAGTCGTGTCCTAAAGGATTTCATTGGGATTCCACTCCTAATAGGTAAATCCCATCATCTAAATCGATTTTCTTTGCATATAAATTAGTTTTGAATTCGTAGGACCCATCCTCATGCATGTGTCCCATTTAGATTCAAATTTGAGATCATTTGGAGCTCTCTTGAGGATTTTAGATATGTGTCTTGTGTCCTACTTGATAGATCCCAAATTAGGACACCCCATGTGTATGTATGTATGCTAATAGTTTAAATAAATATTTAAATTTAATTTTAGAATGGTTAAAGAGTGGATTGATCTTAGTTAGGATGGTTAGAATGAGTTTCATTTGGATACCTATGTTGGTATCCAAGTATCTTGGCCAACCCAAATTCGTCATAATTTTTATCCACGTTTTTATTAACCAAAATAATTTAGAAATGTCATAACTTTTAGCTTAGAACTTAGATTTATCTCCCATTTTTTTTAAAAGAACCGTATCGAAGTTAGATTTCCAAATTTATATTTTAATAAGCTAAGTTCTTTCTGAAACTTTCTGTAGAATTATTTGAGTGTCAGCTGTACGAAAGACGAACGCGTTTCGGTATTTTCGCGATTCCGGGAGCTTCCGGACATGAAAATGCGATCCGTTTGAAGTTTCGGAAAGCTAACACGAAGGAATACAACATACTTTAATCCTAGAATTTAGTAGAGGCCCAATTGGTACAGTATTAGTTTTAAGTAGAAGAGTGACTATACGATATATGTATTTTGTGTAACCTATGAGCCTATATAGTATGGATATTAAATGAATATAGAATATGTAATTTATGATATGTTAGATGAATGAAATGATAAATATATGATATATATCCTCTTTAAATTAATGTATATATATGATTGAATGCGAGCATGTAGGAATACAATTAATATAATGTATGTAAGTAATGCATAAATGCATGAATGAAAGAATGATATACAATGTATGCATAAAAGTATATAATGAATGCTAGATATGAATGCAAGGTATATATATGTAATGATAGATATAAATGCATAATGTATAAATATTGTAATATAATATATAATTATAACATGTATGGTAATGTAGAGTATATGATGCAAGCATGAATGAATGGAGGATATACATGTATATAGTTAATATAGAATGTAATATATGAATACAAGCATGCAAGATAATGTATTGTATCCATATATGATGTATTCAACTTAAGGATAATGTAATATATGAAAGAAATGAACGATAATATATAACATGATATGTAAGGTAATGCAAGGTATAAAATATATGATGTGTGCATGTTTGTATGCCTCTATGTTAATGTATGAAATGATATGAATATACAATGTATGCATATGTATAAAACATGTAGGTAATGCATAAATGCATGATGAAATGAATGTATACAATATATTAATATAAATACAAGTATCTAATATGCATGAATGTAAGTATATTGTAATACAAGTATACATGTATGTATCATGTAATGTAATATACATGATATGTATGTATGCATGTATGCAGGAATGAATGTAATATAATGTAGAGTATACATATATGAATATAATGTATGCAAGTATATAATGTATTCAAATATATATGTATGTATAGGTGCATGAATGAATGCAAGTATGCATATATGATATGTATGTAGGCATGTATGCAATGTATGTATGTATACATGATATGTATGTATACATGTATACAATGTATGTATGTATGTATTTCTATAAACTGAGTTAACCTATAACCTTTTTACACACATGCATTCATACACCCTTTGACACCATGTATCCCATGTCACATACACCTACCTATCACTAAATCTGAGAACTTTAACACATATCCTTTCACACACATGCCAAACACACACATACTCACTTACTCTTTTACCTCTCTTCCTATATATATATATATATATATATATATATATATATATATATATATATATAAATATATATATATATATATATATATATATATTTTTTTTTTCTTTATTTATATATATATATATATATATATATATATATATATATATATATATATATATATATATATATATATATATATATATATATATATATATATATATATGTATGTGCCTATATATATATAGCTTTCCTATATATATCTATGTATATGAATATGTGAATGTGAATAATATATATACATTATATGACTAAATTTGTGTGCCTTGTTAGCTTATGGTTTAGTTTTGCGCTTGGTTTAGCAAGTGACTTAGGCTATGAGTTAGTAGCTATCTTGGATACTTGATTTGCATATACTCAGTTTGTTTAGACCTAGAATTGACTAACCTAGACTAGTTGACCATAGTTGATGTAACGCCCCAGTCCCAAAATACGTAGGACTAATTACGTAGACATGCCAGCTGTATTTATACGAAGTACATAGACCTCGTATGGATACATAAGCTGTAAAATGTAGTAATCTAAGACAAACTAAATCTCATCCATAATAAAAAGAATAATAATATAAAAATTAACTTGGATATTTATGATACAATCGTTGGACGGAGACAAAGTCCACTACCAACTATCTCAACAATATAAATGTACAAGAAAACGATCGACCAAATGATAAAAGCAAACCAAGAGCAATTATCTTCGAGAAATGGAGAAGATCACGACCTTGGCTAGAACACCTGCAGAAAGCATGAACACACAACTGGAGAAAAACCAGGTCCTCAGAGGGACGTAACAAGACACATAATATCATGCCAATAAACTGAATAAATAAAGCTCAACAGAAAAGTAGCATGGGTAAAGGTTCCTAACCATTCTATGTGGATTTCAATTTAGAGGACAACGTTCTACGCAGGGGCTGTCACAAGTAAGTAATAAAGAGTGGCCAACAAGTAGCGCTCATCCGAGACACTATCGGCCGGGTAACACGTAGCGCTCATCCGAGACACTATCTCCCAAATGTGTGTAAAATAAAAGTAGCCCCTACGCTAGTAGCTGTCCCCTCCCTCCCAATGATAATATACGTGTGTCGTAACCATGACACACAAACACGTGTCGTTTCCACCACACTGTTTGAATATAGATAACTGTCAAGTCTTCTAATCATGCATCTATTGATAGTTATTTCTACGCATGCGCACGGGGGATCAGCCCACACGCAAGTGACCTCGATATGATACTCACAACTCTCACACACAACTCGTGTACCATCGTGACAAGTTAATGAGACACACTAAATTTGATGGTAGTCCCTTAACTCTAAGCCAATTTTATAAAATATAGTAATTTGCATCTACATATAATTTAGAAAAAAATAACTTGAAAATAAACACAACATGCATGATATTCAGCAGGGAATTTAAACAGTAAAGGCAAGGTGTCTTGCCTGGTGTTACGCCTGGTGTGACGCCGAGTGTGGTGCAATAATCCGACAAGTTTCGATGGTCCAATAGCCATGGTCGTTGCGAAAGAGTCCAAATTTACGAGAAAGTAAGAGTGTTTGATTAGACACAACCAATGATGGTAATCAAAGAAAAGTTTTGGAAATAATTACATATAGTATTATTTTAGAAAATATTTATAATATACTAGAAAATAATTCGACTTAAGTACTTGAAAATTTATATATATAATTTGTAAACTACATTTTTATTAATCATATATGTGTCTAGATAAATACTTGAAGAATCAAAAATCATTTTTAGGCTAAACTCTAAGTTCGTAAAAGTACAAATTTTTTTTGTAGAAAACTAACTTTTCATTGGTCAAAATATTTTAATAAAATATAGAAAATATTTTAGTGATACTAAGTTTTGTCAAAATAATTTTGGATATTATTATTTATCTATTTATTTAATATAACAAATAATAACAATAATAGTAATACTAATAATAATAATACTTATAACAATATATTAATTTACTCTAACTATTAGACTGTAATAGAATGATAATAATAATAATAATAATAATAATAATAATAATAATAATAATAATAATAATAATAATAATAATAATAATAATAATAATAATAATAATAATAAAAACCTACAGTTGGCTTCACTTCTCCCTTTTAAAGAGGGAGACAGAAGCTTCTAAAAAAAGAAAAAGAAAAAAAAATAGGATTAGAATCAAAGGGGAGAGGGAGAGTGGTAAAGGCTTACAACTGGGCGGCGGTTCGGTGAACCCAGCGGCGCGGTGCAGTTGCAGAGGCCGCCATCCGGGGCGGCGCACGGGGTCTGGCTCACCGCGGCGGACGGAGATGGGAGGCGGATCGGCAGCGCTCGCGGCTAGAGGAGGCCGCGGCGGAGGAAGATGGGAGACGGATCTCACCGACGGCGAGTGGTGGTGCTCCGGGCCCTGGACGGACGGAGGTTTTGGCTGGGACGCTCCTGGGTGGCGCGGTCGCCGGGCGCCGGAGACAGCGGCCAGTGGATGGAGCGGAGGAGGAAGAGGATGGGCGCGGAGATCTAGGTGGCTGATGGCGGATGGGAGGACACGGCAGCTCCGCGACCGAAAGAGGCGAAAAAACGTCGGTGGAGGCTGAGGTTAGGTTTCTTCTTCTCCTTCTTCTATTGCTGTGGTGTCGATGGTGGTGGTGGATTTTCGTCGGTGGTGGCCGGGAAGTGTGGCCGATGAGGACGTGGGAAGGAGCATGTTTGTGGTGGTTGGCCACAGCGATGCAGCGGTGGTTGTGGAGGTTTGCTGGTGGCCACGACCTATAGTGGTGGTCGGGATATGGATAAGGTGGCTGACGATGGTGATGGATCGGGTTGCTGTTCTGGCCGAGAACGTCGAAGGCAGGATCGCCATGGCGGAGACCGCAGGGATGGTGAGGTGGTATCGATTGTCGAAAAAAGAGCACGGGGGATGTTGAGGCTGGCTGGCGTTGGTGATGGAAGAAACGACGGGGAAGAGGGCTGGTGTAGGGTTAGGGTTTTTGTCGACGTGTCGGCGTGTGTCGTGCCGGGGGTGTGTCCCGACGCGAGACGGATAACTGTATAATAGCTGGAATAAGATTGACACCGACACGGTGCACGCTGGCTTAGGTTGGCACGGACACGATGCACGTACGTGTGAAAAAATATTTGTGGACTATCTGTGAATGATCAAAATTATGGAGGAGTACCTGCCTATTTATAGGATGTATCCCATTTGGATAGGGATTAGGAATATTCAAACCCAATTTAGATAATTAAATTACTGATTTAAATCAATCAAAATCAAAATCAAATTTAATTTAAATTCTATCTTTTATTTTAAAAATCAATTAAGATAATCAATTTCCAAATATAGATATTATTTTACTATTTAAATGTATCCATGAAATCAAATCAAAATTTTAAATTGTCACAAATATTTCAAAAATATGTTTTCCAAAAATGAGTAATAATATTTTTGAAAATTACACTATTTATTTAAAAATAAGGTAATAAATAATTATGATATATGTATGCACAATTAATATTTACATAAATATATTTTTCTAGTATACAATAAAAATATTATTTATTATTAGTAGTTGAAGAGCCTTTAAAATGAAGAGAACAAACTTAGCAATTCTTGTATGATAGCAAAGTATTTATTATATAAATTATTTTGAACTATAAAAACTAAAATTAAAATATTTTTCTAAAAATATTTACGCTCGTCCATATTCGTACTCGACGAGCAATTACGAAATACGTCGTTTGCGCACAACGTACAATACGACTATGCGACGTATAATACAAAATTTTAAATCCGTACAAATTTTAATAATAAAAAAATATAGTAGAAATTTAGGGGTTTTACAGTTGATCCAACCCTAGCTAGTTTGACCACAGTTGACTAGAGTTGACCTAATTTGACTTTATAGTTGACCAAAGTTGACTTTGACCTAGATTAACTTAGAATCATGTAGATTGTATTATAATTTCAATTACCATATAAATTGAACTCTTTATAACCTGTGTTGCTATAACTAGGACTTTGTGACTCCAGTTGGCCATCTTTTCATATCAGCTGTTCAGGGTATCAGGCGAGTACATTCTCTGATAGTTCTCTCATTTACTTGTCAATTATTGTACTTCAGTTCTAGTTAGTTTTATGTGATTCTTACAACACGTATGGATATTTCTGGATTCATGTATGCGACACACATACCATCTTGTCTGGCCTCTATTTCTGGAATCACTACTGGTATCACCTTCTGGAATCATTACTGGAATCTACTGGAATAATTCTGAAATCATTGCTGGTATCATTATATTTGGCTGGACTCTTCTCGATTCTCGTGTCTTGTACTGGATTCACTTGTATTATGGAGCGAGGAAATATTGAGTAAGACATGTAGACATACCCTAAATCTGGAATCTCCTACTGGAATCTACTGGAAGCATAGCCATCTCTTGCCTGATTAGTGAGAGATGTGCCTGATACCTACAACCGTTTACATGTCGACCTCGGTATTTTAAAATACACTGTTAGAGTATAGCCTGGACTCACCCTGGAATCTTTGATCACTGACTGGAATCATCTTATACTGGACTCATCTTGTACTGGAATCACCTGATATCAGATTCATGTTGTCTGGATTTACTTAGGTTTACACTTGTTACATTTACTGTCTGGACTTATATCATGTTATTCTGGTTCAGCTAGTTTCTATTTACAGTCTTCATTGACGTGATTCTTCTCTTGTTTTACTTACCTTACTTTTCTTGTATCTTAATTGTTCTCTATACCATCACCTGAATATAAACTACCATGTTCATCAATAAAACTGTCTATAACCGCTTTATAGTTCTCTGTCATTTACTTGGGATTTCTTGATGATTGTACTCGTTCCTGTCCTGACTGGACCTGTTAAAAATAATACAGGTAAGATAGAGATTCACAGCTAGCCTAGAGGACCAGTAGAGCTTGGAGTAGATTGTTAGTTTATGGTTTAGTTTTCTCTGTTCGAACTTGTATTGTAATAAGTGGAGGTTTGAGTTGTATTATGTTTTGTTATTGTGTCGTTTAGACACTTAGACTTATTTCCTCTTCTGTTTGTATCTTCCTTTGAGATTTTCATATCTATGATATCGTGCTATTTCTGCCTTAGTTGTGATTGAGACTGTATTCTGTATTGTCACCTCCACTCGGAGTGTATATACTGTACAAGTACCTTATATTGTTAGATGTTGTGATTTGTTGTGCCTAAATTTTCAATTTTTGCCATTTTATGGAATAGTAACCTTTTAATAATTTCTTAGTTGCTTGTTAATGACCAATTTTCATATAGGATGGTAGACAACCCTACAACCTTGATGATTGTTGTTCCCTTACCTTCCCAATTAAGACACCCTAGATTGTTTATGTGTTGATACCATAGTACTGTTTTGACCTAGAATGATTAGTGTACCTAGGTGAGACTTCCAACTGCTACGGTATGCCCTGACCTTGTATACTATTCCTTCAAATTGCATGATTTAGAAAAAAAAATTAGACCTTGATTGTTGGGAGATAGGGACGTCACCCCATTAGTATCAGTTGTAGATATATACAGGTTAGTCCTTGATGTGGGGATGTGTGTCTATAAACATGTAGCTTATGAGATTTATGAGAGATTATAGTATCAGTCTTGATGGGATGTACTAGTCTTTTGGTGAGCATAAATGTGTTATGAGAGATAGGGGCCTATATGTCTTAGTAATGCAACGTTCCTTTGGTAATAAAATGTATTAATAGATGGTTAATAGGAAGATAATAGTTTGAGCATACCTATAGCCTATGATCAGTTCCTTTTTATCCTTAGTTAAGACCACTTTAAAATAGGTCCAGTCCCTTGGATATAGGTTCCAGTCCATATTTTATTGAAGTTCCATTACCGCCGTACAGCAGAGCAGTATTGGAGGTATTCCTAGATTGACACTTTTTAGATGTCCATTTATTATTCCAGTGTTAGGAAGTGTTACCTTAGATATTGGGTAGGTTAGAGGCTCTAGAAGGAGTACTATCGATCTTAAATTTCGAGGACGAAATTTTTCTAAGGTGGGTAGAGTTGTAGCACCCAATTTTTCAAATGAGGGTAATTTTGAAATTTTGTGTTTATAATTATTTTAATAATGATATTTAATTCATGATATAATTTTTGGTGATTTTAAATCATTTTAACATTATTTAAATCAATGACTTGTGGTTTTGACGTTTTGCTAGTGAAATCCTAGAGACTGTTTGACCTAGAGCCTAACCATGTGATTATGATATTTTAATATCATTTTTGGCCTAAGGATATTTTTGCATTTGACCTCTTTGAATTATTTTGATATTATTTTATTATTTATGATATTGTTTTGGGGTTATTTGAGTCGGGTTCGAATTTCAACTCAATCCGACTTAAAACGGGGACCCGGGGGTAGTTTGACTCTAGTGGGACCCACACACTAGTTAGGTATGGCCCACATGATATTAATTTTAGTCCACATGATAGAAATATTTTAGTTAGAGGTTAGACTAATTATTATGGATAAGGTTAGTGTGATTAGAGACTTTAGAATGACTAATTTAGCCCCAACCAATTAGCCCTTTCCTAATACTCATAGAATAGGTTAGTAGGGGCTTTTGGACTTTTTCTAATAGGACAAAACCACCTTTATGGCCAGCCACAATAAGGATAGGGTTGAGCCTCCCATTTGTCATTATCCATCTATTTTTCTCTCGTTCGTGTCCTTTTGGAATCTCTACGTGTCAGTGTCGCTCCGGGAAGGCTTTTCTTCGATTCGATCTACCGGGATGTATAAATCTCTTCTCCTTTTCATTTCCTCATGTATATAGGTCTATTTTGAACCCATAGGAATGACCCCCATGGTTGTATCTCCATTTGTGTCCATTTTGTGTCCATTTAGAGGTCATAGGAGTGTTCTTTGTGTTGTGGATGTGTTCATGTTACATATATAGATTTATATATATATTGTAATGAGAGTGTATCTATATTTATATATGTAATAAATGGTTCATGATGATTATATAATCAAGTTTGTGAGTGTGGTTCTTTATATTATTATTGCTATTATTGTTGTGGATAATTAGGATATAAATTGTGTATTCTTTTGGCTCAAACTATCTAAATCCGTTATGATTTTTATCCACATTTTTAATTTCAGCCCTAACTTAGAAATGTCATAACTTCTAGCTCAAAGCTCGGTTTAATCTGCCATTTTTTTTAAAAGAAGCGTATCGAAGTTAGATTTCCAAAAACATGTATTAATAGGCCTAATTCTTTTGTAACTTTCTGGAGAATTATTTGAGTGTCAGCTGTACGAAAGACAAACGCGTTCTCGGTGTTTTCGCGATTCCGGGAGTTTTCGGAAATGAAAACACGATCCGTTTAAAGTTTCGGAAAGCTAACACATAGATCTATAACATACTTTAATCCTAGATTTTAATTTATGCTGAGATGGTACAGTATTGATTATTAGTAGGAGTTACTATTCGGCATATGCATTTTGTGCACCCTTGTGTGTAATTTAATATTCTATTTGATTTTAACCCATGTTAATGTATATACATTATGTAATTAAATAGAGAATGCAAGCATGAGTAAATAGTTAAATAAATGATGTATGAGGTGTAAGTATCCTATCTAATGTAAGCATGTATAAGTATGGCTTGTAATGAATATGTAGGTTCCATAGTATATAATGTATGGTGCATATAGTGGTACAAAAGAATAAATGAATGATGAATGAATACAAGCATGAATGTAATATAATAATAGATGTAATGTATGCAATATACAAGTTAATGAGATATAATGTTCTATGTTAACACAAATCCTATATTACCTCATGTACTCCCTTACACTATGTTGACACTATCACACTTGACACATTGTTCACTTACATTTTGACACTCTTTGATATGTATACACTATGTATGCCTATTTAACCCTCACTTGCCCCTTTGCCATGTTCACATACACACACATAGCCTCTTAAATAAGTATTTATGAATATAGTTAACTTAGCTATGTATGTATATTATATATATGTTAGCATATTGTGTTGTAATATATAAGTTTATATAACCATTTGAAATGCCATGATTATAGACCTAATGTTGAATACCAATATATGCATGTGTATATATGTGTAGACATATATAGCTTAAAGTAATAGATTACCTAGTGTATATCCAATATGAATTCTTGCCTATTTGAGTATTGAATAATTGCATGCTATATAGAGTTGGGTGTATGTTGGCTTGTATAGCCTTGTATTGATGTGTGCTTGCTAGGATAGTCTTGGTTAGGCCTAGTAAGACTTGCTGGGTTAGGACATGACCTAGTTTGACCTAGTTTGACTAGTACAGTTGACCAGAGTTGACCAAGGGTTGACTTTGGCCTAGTTTGACCTAGATTCATGTAGAATGCATTGTAGTGCTTTATATTACCCTTCTGGACATGTTGTGACTTGTGTTGTTCTAATTAGGAGCCAGACACCTCTCCTCGGACAGTATCTTTACCTTGGATATTCAGATATCAGGCGAGTACATTCTCTGATCATTTCATATCCTGCTTAGAATTATTTCCTGCAGTAGATTACTTTACTTGTACTGTCACGATGGTCATACGGATTGGTACTATATGGATCCTTTCTTGAGATGTTATCCTTAGGGAGCATCGGGTACTACGTGTTCTGTGCGTTTCACTTACATGGCGTATCACTATGCTTCTTGGTTCACTTGATTACTTGTGATATGTACCCTCATGATCACAGAGTCTCTTGAATCTTGCACAGTTGGGTAACCCCCAGACTCCCTATTTATGGGACATCCATGTATCACCCTTCGGGGGCCGTGCATGGAATCATATAATATAACCTGGCTGGATCCTTGTGTATTGATTGGGGGTACGGGGGAGTAGAAGTGGACATGTGAATAATACACCAGTAGTATCTTCATTGAATCATTTCGTAGTGTCTTTATTGAATCATCCCAGGCTATTTACATGTTCATGTTGTACTCTGACTCACTAGTCACTGCTAGTTCTCTATTTATAGTAGATATTTCTATTACAGTTCTCTCTCTGTTTTTATACTATACTTCTTTCAGTACTTGTATCTTACTTTACTGTATGAGTATATTTTCTAACCTGCTATGAACTGTTGAGATGTAATATGCTCGCTCCTGTCCTGACTGGACCTGTTGATAAATTTTACAGATAGCCTGGAGGTTGCCTGCTAGCCTAGAGGAGACAGTAGAGGTTGCATAGATAGCTAGGGTTTTTGCTTATAGTTTATTTTCAGTCATCTTGAGTTGTATTTATGGATTACTGTATTTGGGTTTTGAGATGTATTCTGAGTTTGTATCTTAGACACTTAGACTTCTATCTGTTGTATCTCTTTTCGATTTCATGTTTTATTTATCTTCCTTTATGCTCTACCTTAGATGTGATTGAGTTTACATTCTGCTATGTCACCCCCATTCGGGGAGTATAAACTGTTTAGTCTTATACTGTTAGATGCATTGAGACCTAGGACAGCGTTCTACCGCCGACACTGCGGCGTAGGCTGGGCGTTGTTACGTTCTCGTGCCCTAACTCTAGGGTGCGAGTCGTGACACGTTTTTAGTGGTGGCCCATGCAGGTCAATTTTGTGTAGTGGTATTCGAACTAGAGTACCACTACAGCCTGCAGTAGGATTAGGATATATTTTGAAGGTACTCAATCACAAATAGGAACCCTTGAGAGATTCCTGGGACGACCCTTGAGAATCTTATTTAACTCCGATTTGAAAACTCTTTTCTTTTTTCCTTGATTTGATTTATCTTTACTTTCTGCTATTGAATTTGATTTTGATGGATTATTATTGAATTTGAGTTTGTATTTATTGATTTTGATGAAGATTGTTGAAATTTGAATCTTGATGTTAGCTATAGCATCCGAGTTTGTAGTTATATGATTTGAAGGATTTTGTTCATTTCTGAATTTTGATGTTCGTTGATAAATTAGATTTTTTTTGGTATTCATTGTTGATTTAATTTAATTTTTGGCAAGATGAAATTATATGGGCTAGGTCATCTAAGTTATGGAAATCTTGTCTTCTATAGTCATATTAGTCAGCATGGTGAGGACATATAGTCTGATTTTGGATATATTTCTCGGGTGTGGAAATTTAAGGTTTTCGCAGCCAAGCTAGCGGCATCGCAAAAATGTTAAATACCATGATTCTAGAGGTATGTGCATAAGTCAAGGACTCTGTAATTATCGTAGCCTTGCTCACTAGTATGACGAGGATTTAGAGTACCATGATTTTGGATAGACGCATATGATTATCAGATTGTACCTTAAATGTTTTCGAACATGTTTTTGCTACTTTTGTTTCAGTCATTCAAAAAAAAGAGAAGGAATTATTGTTGTTTTGTTTTGTTTTGTTTTGTTTCTCATTGTTTACTTAGGATGTAGCTTTAGCTATTTTTATAAACCTTGTGTAACTTCTTACAAAAATTTATTTCTTCTTAATACAATAAACCAATGATTTTGCTAGGCCTTATTTTGGATCTGGTATTATAATTCTTGTTTCAAAAAAAATGGGCCCGTCTTTTAAATAGATAAGCAGAACAGATTCTATTATCATTCTTTCCTGCCAATATTTTTACTACCATCATTCCTTGTCTTATATACCTGTCCTGATTATATCAATTTCCTATCTCGTATATAATTCTGTCAGCAATACCTTGACAACTCTTGAATTTTTATATCATTTTGCCTGAGAAATGTTAAGGAAGTGACGTAAATTATGTAGCTCAGAGAAGACGTAACTGTTATTTTATGATGATCTAAAGGAAATCAAATGTGGAGTGTTCCATATGGAAACTTGAGATAGAAATGTGGTAAAGGTCTCGAATAGAATAAAGAGATGTATACTGCCAATCTGAAAACAATTATATTTAGAAAAATTTTGGGGTTATGAGATAGTTTATAGGTGTATTCAAAACTAATGAGGATATCAGAGGTCAACCTAGTTTTGAGAACTTAGAAAATCTTGGTTATTGATTCTGGGGAAAACTTTTACTCTGAGGCTATGTAGAAGGTTAGTAATGGAAAAAAGAAGTTAATTGTGTTTAATAAGGATATTAAACAAGATATTACGAGGAAATGACTAGGGATAGAGAGAGCACAAAGTTATGGAAGTTTAGAGATTGTTGTGAAATATTTTTAGGAGAATGATATTCAAGGGTGCATGTCGAAGAAAATACGAAAGTTGATTTTATGATGAAAGATAAGTTTTATAAGGCCTAGAGATTTAAATTAAATAATACGAGGAGAACAATTTGAACAAGTTCAAGGAATTCGTAAACGGAATTTAGAGGTTTTGGGTCAAATTTAAGACAAGGTGAAAGAACTTGGAAATTTAAATAAATGGTTAATGTTGATTCCTAAATGTGAGGGTTGTGCTTCAAGAGTGATGTTTGGAAATTAAAAATTGCCTACGGTAGTCATAGTAAGGGTTTAAGTAAAGGTTAAATTTTTATATGGAGACTGGTGAGGTAAAGATATGATTGGCAAGTTATGACCAGATGAACTTAAGAGTATCAGAAGCAGATGACTAACTCGATCTTCATTATTTTTGTGCATTAATTACCACCTCTTGAACTCCCACTTTCTAATTGAGATCCTTGACGTTCCTTATCGTGACTTTGATATTCGGAATGTAATACTAGCTGTTACCCTCCAACAAATCTTATATGCAAGACCTAGACGAGCTTACCTTCGTGTAGGTATATCATGTCCCACTAAAACCCGTCTTCTTGTACTCTATTTTCTTGATATAATTTTCTGGTCAACTGGCTAAACTATAACCTCTACCATTATACTAAATTTCTTCTTATTTCAATTAGAAATCCAGCCTTGACTCAATTCTTTCGACCCGACATGTGATGGTGTTATGCTTGTTTCCTTAGATGCTTAACCTTGTACCTTATCTGATTACTTGACCCGTTGGTTACTAAACTTGGACTATGTAATTCCTTTCATCATTACCACCCTTATATCTTGTGCTGCTAAATTAGCCTTAGTTTTGCAAGCTTATCTATTTTCGAGCTTGGTCATGACATATTTTATTGGGTGGCCACCCACTAACATATTGTCTAATCAGAACCGGTACATGATGGTCTAATCAACCTATTGTACTTTGGTTCGCTTTTTCATGTATCAATCTACGAGAATGGAGACATAGTTAAACTTGACCCTAGAGTCTCATTCGCGACAGCCTTGACAATTCTTCTTGAAATCTTTTCATCGCCTATGAACCTCGTATTCGTACTCAGTCGAATTAAATTTAATCATGACCTGAATCTCCATCATTGGATGCTCATGCTCATACTTTGATTTTATTGATTTCCCTTCTTACCCAAATCTCGTTTATCCCAAAATTGATCAACTTAGATCGTGTCAAGACAAAAATCTATTTGTGATTTGTTGTGCCTAAATTTTCAATTTTTGCCATTTTATAGAATAGTAACCTTTTAATAATTTTTTAGTTGCTTGTTAATGACCAATTTTCATATAGGATGGTAGACAACCCTACAAACTTGATGATTGTTGTTCCCTTACCTTCCCAATTAGGACACCCTAGATTGTTTATGTGTTGATACCATAGTACTGTTTTGACCTAGAATGATTAGTGTACCTAGGTGAGACTTCCAACTGCTATGGTATGCCCTGACCTTGTATACTATTCCTTCAAATTGCATGATTTAGAAAAAAAAATTAGACCTTGATTGTTGGGAGATAGGGACGTCACCCCATTAGTATCAGTTGTAGATATATACAGGTTAGTCCTTGATGTGGGGATGTGTGTCTATAAACATGTAGCTTATGAGATTTATGAGAGATTATAGTATCAGCCTTGATGGGATGTACTAGTCTTTTGGTGAGCATAAATGTGTTATGAGAGATAGGGGCCTATATGTCTTAGTAATGCATCGTTCCTTTGGTAATAAAATGTATTAATAGATGGTTAATAGAAAGATAATAGTTTGAGCATACCTATAGCCTATGATCAGTTCCTTTTTATCCTTAGTTAAGACCACTTTAAAATAGGTCCAGTCCCTTGGATATAGGTTCCAGTCCATATTTTATTGAAGTTCCATTACCGCCGTACAGCAGAGCAGTATTGGAGGTATTCCTAGATTGACACTTTTTAGATGTCCGTTTATTATTCCAGTGTTAGGAAGTGTTACCTTAGATATTGGGTAGGTTAGAGGCTCTAGAAGGAGTACTATCGATCTTAAATTTCGAGGACGAAATTTTTCTAAGGTGGGTAGAGTTGTAGCACCCAGTTTTCCAAATGAGGGTAATTTTAAAATTTTGTGTTTATAATTATTTTAATAATGATATTTAATTCATGATATAATTTTTGGTGATTTTAAATTATTTTAACATTATTTAAATCAATGACTTGTGGTTTTGACGTTTTGCTAGTGAAACCCTAGAGACTGTTTGACCTAGAGCCTAATCATGTGATTATGATATTTTAATGTCATTTTTGGCCTAAGGATATTTTTGCATTTGACCTCTTTGAATTATTTTGATATTATTTTATTATTTATGATATTGTTTTGGGGTTATTTGAGTCGGGTTCGAATTTCAACTCAATCCGACTTGAAACGGGGACCCGGGGGTAGTTTGACTATAGTGGGACCCACACACTAGTTAGGCATGGCCCACATGATATTAATTTTAGTCCACATGATAGAAATATTTTAGTTAGAGGTTAGACTAATTATTATGGATAAGGTTAGTGTGATTAGAGACTTTAGAATGACTAATTTAGCCCCAACCAATTAGCCCTTTCCTAATACTCATAGAATAGGTTAGTAGGGGCTTTTGGACTTTTCCTAATAGGACAAAACCACCTTTATGGCCAGCCACAATAAGGATAGGGTTGAGCCTCCCATTTGTCATTATCCATCTATTTTTCTCTCTCTTGTTCTTCTCCAAATTCCTAGAGAGCAATCCCTAGCAATTTCTCCACCAAATCCTTCCATTTCACCACCAAATCTTCTTCTTTCCTTTTCCATTCTAGCCAAGGAGAAAGCTACCCAAGTTTGGAAGGATTCGGAGCTCGTTCGTGTCCTTTTGGAATCTCTACGTGTTGGTGTCGCTCCGGAAAGGCTTTTCTTCGATTCGATCTACCGGGAGGTATAAATCTCTTCTCCTTTTCATTTCCTCATGCATATAGGTCTATTTTGAACCCATAGGAATGACCCCCATGGTTGTATCTCCATTTGTGTCCATTTTGTGTCCATTTAGAGGTCATAGGAGTGTCCTTTGTGTTGTGGATGTGTTCATGTTACATATATAGATTTATATATATATTGTAATGAGAGTGTATCTATATTTATATATGTAATAAATGGTTCATGATGATTATATAATCAAGTTTGTGAGTGTGGTTCTTCATATTATTATTGCTATTATTGTTGTGGATAATTAGGATATATATTGTGTATTCTTTTGGCTCAAACTATCTAAATCCGTTATGATTTTTATCCACGTTTTTAATTTCAGCCCTAACTTAGAAATGTCATAACTTCTAGCTCAAAGCTCGGTTTAATCTCCCTTTTTTTTTAAAAGAAGCGTATTGAAGTTAGCTTTCCAAAAACATGTATTAATAGGCCTAATTCTTTCTGTAACTTTCTGGAGAATTATTTGAGTGTCAGCTGTACGAAAGACAAACGCGTTCTCGGTGTTTTCGCGATTCCGGGAGTTTCCGAAAATGAAAATGCGATCCGTTTAAAGTTTCGGAAAGCTAACACATAGATCTATAACATACTTTAATCCTAGATTTTAGTTCATGCTGAGATGGTACAGTATTGATTATTAGTAGGAGTTACTATTCGGCATATGTATTTTGTGCACCCTTGTGTGTAATTTAATATTCTATTTAATTTTAACCCATGTTAATGTATATACATTATGTAATTAAATAGAGAATGCAAGCATGAGTAAATAGTTAAATAAATGATGTATGAGGTGTAAGTATCCTATCTAATGTAAGCATGTATAAGTATGGCTTGTAATGAATATGTAGGTTCCATAGTATGTAATATATGGTGCATATAGTGGTACAAGAGAATAAATGAATGATGAATGGATGCAAGCATGAATGTAATGTAATAATAGATGTAATGTATGCAATATACAAGTTAATGAGATGTAATGTTCTATGTTAACATAAATCCTATATTACCTCATGTACCCCCTTACACTATGTTGACACTATCACACTTGACACATTGTTCACTTGTATTTTGACACTCTTTGATATGTATACACTATGTATGCCCATTTAACCCTCACTTGCCCCTTTGCCATGTTCAATACACACACATAGCCTCTTAAATAAGTATTTATGAATATAGTTAACTTAGCTATGTATGTATATTATATATATGTTAGCATATTATGTTGTAATATATAAGTTTATATAACCATTTGAAATGCCATGATTATAGACCTAATATTGAATACCAATATATGCATGTGTATATATGTGTAGACATATATAGCTTAAAGTAATAGATTACCTAGTGTATATCCAATGTGAATTCTTGCCTATTTGAGTATTGAATAATTGTATGCTATATAGAGTTGGGTGTATGTTGGCTTGTATAGCCTTGTATTGATGTGTGCTTGCTAGGATAGTCTTGGTTAGGCCTAGTAAGACTTGCTGGGTTAGGACATGACCTAGTTTGACCTAGTTTGACTAGTACAGTTGACCAGAGTTGACCAAGGGTTGACTTTGGCCTAGTTTGACCTAGATTCATGTAGAATGCATTGTAGTGCTTTATATTATCCTTCTGGACATGTTGTGACTTGTGCTGTTCTAATTAGGAGCCAGACACCTCTCCTCGGACAGTATCTTTACCTTGGATATTTAGATATCAGACGAGTACATTCTCTGATCATTTTATATCCTGCTTAGAATTATTTCCTGCAGTAGATTACTTTACTTGTACTGTCACGATGGTCACACGGATTGGTACTATATGGATCCTTTCTTGAGATGTTATCCTTAGGGAGCATCGGGTACTACGTGTTCTGTGCGTTTCACTTACATGGCGTATCACTATGCTTCTTGGTTCACTTGATTACTTGTGACATGTACCCTCATGATCACAGAGTCTCTTGAATCTTACACAGTTGGGTAACCCCCAGACTCCCCATTTATGGGACATCCATGTATCACCCTTCGGGGGCCGTACATGGAATCATATAACATAACCTGGCTGGATCCTTGTGTATTGATTGGGGGTACGGGGGAGTAGAAGTGGACATGCGAATAATACACCAGTAGTATCTTCATTGAATCATTCCGTAGTGTCTTCATTGAATCATCCCAGGCCATTTACATGTTCATGTTGTACTCTGACTCACTAGTCACTGCTAGTTCTCTATTTATAGTAGATATTTCTATTACAGTTCTCTCTCTATTTTTATACTACACTTCTTTCAGTACTTGTATCTTACTTTACTGCATGAGTATATTTTCTAACCTGCTATGAACTGTTGAGATGTAATGTGCTCGCTCCTGTCCTGACTGGACCTGTTGATAAATTTTACAGATAGCCTGGAGGTTGCCTGCTAGCCTAGAGGAGACAGTAGAGGTTGCATAGATAGCTAGGGTTTTTGTTTATAGTTTATTTTCAGTCATCTTGAGTTGTATTTATGGATTACTGTATTTGGGTTTTGAGATGTATTCTGAGTTTGTATCTTAGACACTTAGACTTCTATCTGTTGTATCTCTTTTCGATTTCATGTTTTATTTATCTTCTTTTATGCTCTACCTTAGATGTGATTGAGTTTACATTCTGCTATGTCATCCCCATTCGGGGAGTATAAACTATTTAGTCTTATACTGTTAGATGCATTGAGACCTAGGACAGCGTTCTACCGCCGACACTACGGCGTAGGCTGGGCGTTGTTACGTTCTCGTGCCCTAACTCTAGGGTGCGGGTCGTGACAATTTATCCTTCCGTGAAATATTTTTTTAGTGCCTACCAACTGTACCTTAGCCCTAGTATCCGAAAGTTGTCTAGCTTTTGGGGACTTTGCCCTAGAACCCCCACGAAGTACGTTGCCCCCTCGACACTCGTTTGCTGACTGGACATCGGAACCCGTCATCCTACTATAAGGTGTGAAGGATTTATTGATTGCCAAATCCAAAGACTAACCGATAGATTTTGTGTGAACCAGTAGGCCATAGAAATCTATTGTTGTGGTAGCATAGTATCTAGTAGTCGTATCCTAGACTTGGTATACATGATACATAGTGGATCGAAGAAATTATGAAGTTGATGAATTCATGATTGATTAACTACCTGATTGTCAATGTTCATAACCTAGTTTCTGTACCAAAGCTCCAGTCTACTGACGACATAAGGAGACGTGTATAGTCGTAAAGCCCTTATTTTCGCATAATAGCCCTAGTCTGCTACCAACGCGGAGGAGACATGTACAGTCGTCAGGCCCCCATTTCCTATATAATGGCCCAAGTTTGCTACCAATTTCGAGAGGCGAGGACAATCGCTAAACCCATGATTTCTTTCACAATCAATTCGTAGGTCTTACAGTTGCAACCGTCCAATCCATATTTTCATATTAATTCCAAGAGAAGATGCCTCGCTTCGTGCGTAAGAAGTAGGCTACACGATCAGTTGCTGATGGACGTGGGATACACAACTCCCACTCCAAGATTATTTCTGCTAGGCAGTAACCCTAGTCGCAATCTTCACTCAGCGCTAGATAGTGTACCCCCATGGAAGAATAGATAACTACCTCTAGTTATTTTCCTATAAATATTTGGCTCTTTGTCAATCTTAAGGACGACAAACAGAGGGTATATGTGACAAGGGAATCCACGTATCTCAATCACGTAATAGCAGTAACTCTTGCTCCCTCATACTACTCCGTTCCCAAAGCTTTGTCAATTCGTCAATGGAGTAGAGGAATCACATACTGATTTGACCTCCATCGCCCCATCTCTCTAGAATCTCGACTTGGCTCCAAATTTTGTATTACAATAACTTTGCAATCGATTTCGAGTTGTTACAAGTTCACAAGTTTTTCGATAAAGAAGAATTTTAACACTCTTTTCTTTCCATCGGAAAACATATATATATATATATATATATATATATATATATATATATATATATATATATATATATAGTAACAAAAAATATAGTAACGGTCTAGGGTTCCCCTCTCAGGCGGCCATCGGAGCGATAATAGTATGAATATTGGTCCTTGTGCTCCTATATGGCAGACGCTGGGTCGTTAATAGTATAAATACTAAATATTTTACTCCAGACAAGTGGATGATATACCACAGTACGGGACTAACGAGAAGATGCACAAAATTAGGATCATTTATCTTCCAATGATATATGTAGTTTAAGTTAGTTATTAACCCTACCATTTTTTAAAGATCCCATGTCTTTGACACACGACCATCCATCCTAGATATCGTACCATAGTACGCCTACACTGAGTATGATTCTACGTTGGTTCCCGAGGGTTTCAACCGAGATTCATCATGAATGTGATAACCAATCCCTAATTCCTACTACTAATCCATGCTACAACTACTGCCCAACTATGGGAGTATCCACTCATGAATAATAAATATATATGATTAGATCAGGATATAGCACCTCACTACACAAGTAAACAGGACCACCTTGGTACAATAATAGGGCTGGTATCATAAAGGTAAAGAAATGTATTACTCTACTTACGTACGAGAAACACATGTTTTAAATTGGATATGAGTTTAAGTCCTGCTTTTAGCGAATATGGATAAGGACACAATACGAATGGGTTATGGATTTTTTTTAAATAATTATAATAGTAGCGCCTATGTTGCAGAATATAGACAAGGATATAGAACTGACACGTTATGTATTCGTACACTATTTTCCTGTGTGCATGTGCAACATGAATGAGCATATAGCATGTATTGCTTTAGGCTATTAATGTTGGTTAGTCTGATATTAATGTTCCAAGATGCCTAGGCATGAATTTTAAAGGTGTTGTGTGGACTATTTAATTTATTTGTGTTCAATGGTTGTACTCAATGGAAAGATTAGTTCTCTTTCTTCTTGATGTCGGGTTTATCATATTAAAATTTCTCTCCTATTGAGGGTTTGTGATCATGTCCCAACATCCATTTCTTTTTCCTAAATATTATCTTTTAGCAATCTTCCACCATCTGCATATGATGGTCCTTAGTAATTTTCAGTGCATCCTGAATGAATAGAATAATACGCCTCTGCAAATGTTTGAGATAATTAAACAAAAGAGGATAGGTCTAACTATTCAGGAGTCTCTTTCACTAGAACTTGTAAACTCTTTACATCTTACACATAAAGATCAAGTTGGCCCTTTGAATGCCATCACAGGCTAAACAAGTCCATGAAAAAAAAGTCGTTGTTGTCTAGTTTAGCTTAAAAGCTGCAAAAGGCAAAAATGAAATAAGCATTGGAAGAGGAGAAAGAGGAGACGTGTTGCAGAATTACTTCACAAGGTGGTTTATGTAAATTGTTAAATCATCTGAAATTTGAGTTAGCTTGATAAATACCATTAAGATTCTATGTTATTACGCCAAACATTGGATTTTATTATGCTACTTTATAATTTTGAGAAATTTAATATTTTTTCATTGTTAACATTTTGTAGTAGCGTGAGGGATACGATAAAGATGATCAAGATGCTGATTATTGGAGAACTAAAAAGATTGCCAAGAGTATTGGAATCCAAATGTTCAAGATGGGACCTCTAGACTCACAAGTGGGTAGGTTGCAGTTGTTGAGATTATTTCAGACCAGGATTTTGAAAGTCCTATTTTTATTAAAATTTTGAAAGTCCTAATATAAACCTATTCTACCACATAATTTATGTCTTCTGTCACGATTCGCACCCGGTATAGGGGCACGAGTGCGTAACAGCGCCCAGCCTACGTCGCAGAATCGGAGGTAGAACGTTGTTCTAGGTTGCTAACTATCAACTCACGCAATAATATATGTACCTGTCATAGATCTCAACTCTGAATGGAGGACAAGTATAAAGATATGGTAATACTCAATGACAGTCTAAAGCACGATAAGATATCATAGAAGTCTAAAATAATTAATAAGACTAACAACAACTAAATAAACACTACTAAAATATGCTAAAATAGCTACGTATATTAGCGACGGCGGAAATACCCGTCGCTGATAGCGACTTCTTGTGCTACACGTCGCTGTCCGTCGCTGTGTAGCGACGTTCAGCGACGTAGTATAAGTTACGTCGCTGATGGGCGATATGTTGCGACGGACGTCCATGTTACGTCGCTGTATTGCGACGTTTAGCGACGTATAATTTCGGCGTCGCTGTTGTATTTCATATAGGGTTCCTGGCCCGATCGAAATCACAAAATATTCCCCCAAAATTTTTCTTCCCGCTCTCCCCTCTCCCCCTTGCGAACCCTCCCCTCCGGCGACCCCTCCCTCCGGCGACACCCTTCCCCTTCTCCCCCCGGCGACCCCGCTCGCCCGTTGACCCCTCCCTCCGGCGACCAGCCTCCCTCCTCCGACGAAAGAGCCTTCCTCGCCGCCTTCCTCCTCTGACGAAGCCACCCTCCTCGCTGCCTCCATCCTCCGACGAAGCCACCCTCCTCAGGTAAACCCTAACCCTAGCCCTAGCTATCTAGACACAGACACGGACACGAGAACCCTAACCCTAGCTGGGGTGGTCTTTCTGTCGAGGGGGGAGAGAGGGGTGGGGGTAGGTGCAGAGGGTGGGGGGGTCTTACTGTCGAGGGGTGGAGGGAGGGGTTGGGGTGGGTACAGGGGTAGGGGGGCAGGGGAGGGGGTGCAGGGGAAGGGGGAGGGTTGGGGTGGGTGCATGGGTAGGGGGAGGGGGGCAGGGGAGGGGGGAGGGGGCAGGGGAGGGTTGGGGTGGGTGCAGGGGTAGGGGGGAAGGCGGCAGGGGAGGGGGGAGGGGGTGCAGGGGTAGGGGAAGGGGGACATGGGAGGGTGCAGGGGTGGGTGCAGGGGTATGGGGAGGGGGGCAGGGGAGGGGGGGAGGGGGGCAGGGGAGGGTTGGGATGGGTGCAGGGGTAGGGAGAGGGGGGCAGGGGAGGGGAAGGGGGCAGGGGAGGGTTGGGGTGGGTGCAGGGGTAGGGGGAGGGGGACAGGGGAGGGGGGAGGGGGGCAGGGGAGGGTTGGGGTGGGTGCAGGGGTAGGGGGAGGGGGGCAGGGGAGGGTGCAGGAATCGGTATCGAACTATATGTATACAATGTATATACATGTATATATACTCACACACTTACATACACACACAAATACATATATACTCACACACTTACATACACACACAAATACATATGTATACATGTATATATATATACTCACATACTTACATACACACAAATACATATATAAATATATATGTATACAATGTATATACACCAAGGTTCACAATATCGGTATCGAAATCGGTATCGGACTATTCCTATGAGTATTGGTATCGGCGATATCGGTAGTATCGGCGGTATCGTATCGGAGTATCAGACTTTGGTATCGGAAAACAAATAATTATTAATAAATTATTTATATTTATAAACATATATTTTATACATTTAGGCATAATTTTAAGTAGTTCAGCGTTATTTCTTAGTAGTTTTGAAATTATATGAAATAGTAGTCACCCTTACCGATTGGTTTTGCCGAATTGACCGGAACAAAGACCCCCAATGTCGGTATCGATCAATATTTGGTATCGGTCGGTATCAGATCGGAACTTGCCAAACTATATCGGTATCGGCCGTATCGGATCGGTATCGGCCGATACTTTAAACCATGATATACACACAAATACACATATATATACAATCAAAAAACCATTTGAAATTCATTTTAAGAATCTGAAATATTGACGATATATATCCAAGGTTCACAATATCGGTATCGAAATCGGTATCGGACTATTCCTATGAGTATTGGTATCGGTGATATCGGTAGTATCGGCGGTATCGTATCGGAGTATCGGACTTTGGTATCGGAAAACAAATAATTATTAATAAATTATTTATATTTAAAAACATATATTTTATACATTTAGGAATAATTTTAAGTATTTCAGCGTTATTTCTTAGTAGTTTTGAAATTATATGAAATAGTAGTCACCCTTACCGATTGGTTTTGCCGAATTGACCGGAACAAAGCCCCCCAATTTTGGTTATCGGTCAATATTTGGTATCGGTCTGTATCGGATCGGAAAATGCCAAACCGTATCGGTATCGGCCGTAGGTTGACTAAGGTTGACTATTTTGACTGAAAGTCAAAGTAGAGTCAACTCAACATCTGACCTAGATTGGACTAAGAGTTGACAAAGTCAACTGTAAGTCAACCCTTGACCTAGTTTGACCTTGTTTGACTTTGTTTGACTTAGTACAACTTAGTTTGACCTAGATTGCATATCATTGTTATTAGTAACTGTCCGCTACTAATGTGTGTCCCATAATAAGACATAATATACGAATTTGTGCCTGTTGGATAATGTGTGTCCATCTTTGCAGAATTATTTCCAAATGGATATGAATTACTACTTGCGGAATCGTTCATGGATGTACAATCATCGTCCTGATGATATGTGTGGTATGCGGGATGAATACATAGCGGGAGTAGAGCAGTTTCTGCAATTTGCTAAGGCGTTTCCTCAGTACATGGACGGCACCAAAATTAAGTGTCCGTGTGTGAAATGTCATAACGTGAAATATTATCCAGAAGTGGAAGTGACATATCATTTGTACTCGAGGGGTTTCACGCCTAATTACTATTAGTGGACCGCACACGGAGAACTTGTGTCTTTAGCATCAGAGCCGGAGCCTTACGTTGAGCCGTATATGCATGCGGGACCTAATTTTGTTTCAGATAATCATGCATACGACGACGGGTACGTGAACATGGTTTTCGACGCTGCGGGGCCTAGTTTCGTTCATGATGCACCTGAGGAGGCACCGAACGCCGATGCTGTACAGTTCATAGAGTTGCTGGAGAATGTAAGGACTCCATTGTATCCTGGTTGTGAGGATCATTCACCGTTGGAGGTGGTTACAAGACTGTTGAGCATTAAGTCAGATTTTAACATGTCGCAAGAATGCTACAACCGAGTGTTGGAGTTGATTATAGAGATCTTGCCGGCGGGTGCTAAGTTGCCTAAAGACTTCTACCGGTCTAAGAGGATGGTGAGATCGCTCTGGATGGGATACGAGAAAATCGATTCCTGTCGCAATGGGTACATGTTGTACTACAAAGACGACAAGGACGCAGATGTATGCATATTTTATGGTGCTGATTGCTATAAGACAACTAGTACAGGAAGGTCTACCGGTACAAGAAGACCGACCGATTCAATGTACTACTTGCCTTTAACGCCACGGTTGCAAAGATTATTTATGGTGAAAGAGACGGCCGAAAATATGAGTTGGCACATGCGAGAACAGATTGAAGGAGTGTTGGATCACCCATCCGATGGAGAAGCGTGGAAGCACTTTGATCGAGTGTATCCTGATTTTGCTTCAGATCCGCGTAATGTCAGGTTGGGACTAACTTCTGACGGTTTTACTCCTTTTGGTCTTTCGGGATTCCAGTATTCATGCTGGCCTGTGATTGTCACTCCGTATAACCTACCGCCTTGGATGTGCATGAAGACTCAGTACATGTTTCTAACCGTTATAATTCCTGGTCCGAACAATCCCAAGAGAAACATTGACGTGTACTTATAGCCTTTGATAGATGAGTTGAATCAGTTATGGGAAGTAGGCGCTAACACGTACGATGTTTCCAGGAAGCAGAATTTTCAGATGAAGGCAACCCTTATGTGGACCATCAACGACTTTCCGGCCTATGGAATGTTATCTGGATGGAGCACTCATGGCCGTCTCTCATGTCCGTATTGCATGGACCGTAGTAAGACTTTCTGCTTGAAACACGGAGGAAAACCGTGCTTCTTTGATTGTCATCGATAATTTCTGCCAAAAGATCATCCGTTCAGAAGGAACAGGAATGCATTCCGTGCCGGCGTTGTAGAGAAGGGTGATCCACCGCCAAGGTGGTACGGAGCCACGATATGGGAGGAGGTTAAAGATTTTCCAAGTGCTATCGAAGATCCTACAACTGGGTACAAGTGCGATGGATTTGGTAGAGATCATAACTGGACAAAGAGGAGCATATTCTGGGATCTGCCATACTGGAGTACCAATCTGATCAGACATAATCTTGATGTCATGTATATTGAGAAGAATGTGTTTGATAACATAATTAATACTGTGATGGACGTAAAGGGAAAAACGAAAGACAATCCCAAGGCCAGGTTGGACTTAGAAGAAATATACAAACGCCCTGCGTCGCATTTGATACAGCAGAATGGAAAACAGTTCCTGCCGAAGTCAATTTTCTCGCTGGACAAGGAGGATAAAGTGAGACTTTGTCGGTGGATCCAGGGCCTAAAATTTCCAGACGGATATGTGTCAAATCTGAGAAGATGTGTCGATCCGAAGGAAAACAAATTGACGGGTATAAAGAGCCACGACTGTCACGTATTCATGGAGAGGTTAATTCCGATTGCATTTCGGGAATTCTTACCGGAGGCAGTTTGGGATCCATTGACGGAGTTTAGCATATTCTTTAGGGATCTTTGTTCTAAGAAATTGCTCGTTGACCGTCTAGAAAAACAAGAGAAAGACATTTCGGTAACACTATGCAAGCTAGAGAGGGTGTTTCCTCCTGGATTCTTCGACTCTATGGAGCATTTGCCAATTCATCTATCCTATGAGGCACGTGTTGGTGGACCCGTCGAATATCGATGGATGTACCCGTTCGAGCGACATTTGAATCACCTAAAAAGAAAGGTAAAAAATAAGGCACGGGTCGAGGGTTCTATTTGTGAAGCCTATGTTCTCGAGGAGATTACAAACTTTTGTTCGATGTATTTCAAGCCTCATATTGCAACTAATAGAACGAGAGCTTCCAGAAACGATGACGGAGATCATGAAGGTAATAATACAATACTGAAGGTATTCAATGCTCCAGGAAAGCCATCGGGTAAAATGAAGAAGAGATATCTGAACGATGATGAGCTAAGGGCTGCTCAGGTGTATGTATTACTCAACTGCGACGAGGAGGAAGTAGAGAAACTGGAGGGGTAAGTAAATAATACGTCTATATTATTTTAATAGTGTTGAGAATAATACTATTACATTAATTACACGATGTTGTTTTCAGCATATTTAATGATGATGTAAGGTCAGGTAGGCCACACATAACAGAAGAAGAACTAGAACAAAAAATGAGGCGTTATTTTCTATCATGGTTGAGTGCATATGTAAGACTTGAGAACTCTGTAATTACCTTTCTGTATATGCACTTGATTTAGAATGAGCTTAATTGCTTCTTTCGTGGTATTTAGGTCGATCGTCCATACGCAAGACTTGAGAATGAGTCTATTAGAACGCTAGCCAAGGGACCAATTTATGCTGCAAAAATATGGCCAAGCTACTGTGTTAATGGGTTTAGGTTCAAGTCAACAACTTGCCCGATCAGAGACAACTTTGTGGATCTCGACTCCACCAAAAACAGTTGTTTGTGTATCAGATCTTCGAACTACAAAGATGTTGATGCGGGCAACGATTTCTATGGCGTGCTACGGGAGATCGTGGAGCTGACATATAGTTATGGAATAGAGCCTGCTAAGATTGTGTTATTCAGGATGATTGGTTTGATCCGATTGAAGGTCAGGGTTGGAAAGTAGACAAGCACGGTCTTGTTGATATAAACTATCGGCGTCGATATCAAGCCTATGAACCATTTGTCCTATCAAGTCAGGCTCAGCTCGTGTACTTCACAAGTTATCCTAAACGGGGAACAACAAGGTCGGACTGGTGGGCAGTATGCAAGACCAAAGCTAGAAATACCTTTGAGGTTGACGATATAGCTTATCAACAGGATGAACTACCTCTTGTAACAAATATTATAGAAGTGGACACAACGAAAGTTCCTCATTACACATCTAATTGTGTAGAAGAAGTAGAATTATCTGAAGAGGAAGACGCAGATGAAAGTGAAGATGTAGAGGAGGAAGAAGAAGAAGAAGATGAGCTAAACGAACTAGATAAATTTTCAGAAGAGGATTAAAATCTGTGATGTCTATCATATAAATATGTATTTTTGTAATAATAAATCTGTGACACTTTAGTGACATTTTTATCTGTGACCATGATATTTTTCAAAAATCTGTGATGTCTATCATATAAATATGTTTTTTTGTTTTATTGTCATATGTTATTATCAGGTATGACTAGACCAGGAGGACGACGCGGAGGATATTACATTAGGCAGTCTAGTCAGCCTCGGCCTAGGGATGGAGGGGGCAGTTCTGTACCCTCATCCTCATCTCTGAGTACGCCAGTGTACCATTTTGTTCCCGATTCATTACCGAGACAGGGCAGTTCCAGCAGGTTGCAGAGTCCTCCCTCGTCGTCCAGCTTTCCTGATCCCGCGTCCAGCATCCCTGATATCCCGTCCAGCATTCCTCCTGTCGACGGCTCTATGGGGGAAGCCGACGCCGAGCATATGGAGGCCGGCGATCAGACTGAACCTGCCCAGGCATGAGGTGAGAGCGACCCTCCATGCGCTCCCCCGGGCGAGACGCGTATGGAGATTTGGACGGACGGGCCTATGAAGTAAGTTAATTAATTAATATATATTTCTCAAATGATTATATGTACATATATATTCATAAAAAAAATTTATTGTATAGATATCGGCCTTCTGTAGTACAGAGACAGTTGGGGCTATTTCTGAGGCAGAACTATGGTGGGCCTTGGCTCAACTACTCAGATGCTCCTGCAGATAGGAAGGCCTTTTGGTTCGCCTACTTCAAGGTAAAAAAATTGGTTTATTTTTAAATTTTAATAATCATTTGTGTATATTATACAACTTTTGTATTTTACTTCTTGTAGAGGACCTATTTCTATCTACTACACCGGGCGGCGAGGATCGAGGGCCAATTTCCTGCCGTCGCAGCCAAGCTCATCCGTAATGCGATCGACGACCAGAAGTATCGTGATCGCGCCGGACGTCCGATCCATGGTTGGATCACGCCAGATCAGTGGGCTGCGATGAAGGCTAGATTCAGCGAGCCCAAGTACCAGGAACGGTCTGAGAAGGCCAAGGTGGTGCGGTCGAGCGCCGGTAAGTGGTGTGGTGGCTCCATTCTGATGACGGAGCATTTTTGTCGTCTGGTACGTTTCCTATGACGGACATTAATTTATATATAGTTCGATATAGAATGTTTAATACTAATAATAGATAATATATTTTAACAGGTAAAAAAGGGTGAGGACCCGAACATGGTGACCGTCTTCCTGGTCACACATCGGAGGGCTGGGGAGTTCATTGACGAGAGGGCGACGCAGGCATATGTACGTTCTATTCTTTATATTAATTTACTATAACTTAGAAAACATGAAAATAGATATCAATATAGACTTTAGCAAACACTTACACGTTAGCAAACATGTTCTAGGCCGAGTTTGTTCGGCTACCGCAGGAGACGGCTGCTGCTGCTAGTGCGCCAGCAGAGGGAGGGGCTGGTAGTTCCTCCCAGCCGCCTACAGCTCCATCGCAGGACGAGCTCTGGATGACCGTCGTTGGCGGTCTTCAGAAGGGTACATACTACGGTACGGGATCCTACAGCACGTATTTAGCTTCGGAGTCATCCTGGGCCCCCTCTGTCAGTGTGCAGTCTCCGGCTTCGCCGGCATCGTCACGAGTTGGGGATATCCTTCGTCAGATCGAGGAGCTGCGTCGCGAGTTGCAGCAGCAGATTTCTGATACGGTCGAGCGACGATCCGACCCTCCGATCGTCACCGGACGATTTGATGCAGTCGAGCGCAGTATACAGGAGCTGATGAGTCTGTATCAGGCTACAGCTGCCAGCTTGCAGACGCTCATCGAGTCTACGCAGCGCACAGAGCGTAGATAGGTCGAGCTGGAGGGATCGCAGAGGAGCATGTCTGCCTCACTCACTCTGGTTTCGACTTCGCTTGAGGCGAGTACTGAGAGGGTGGTGAGATCCCTTGCTGCGCATGGTGAGCGACTGCGAGAGCTGGAGCAGATACGTCCTTCCCGTACATCGACGGCGCCGACTCCAGACACTGCACTGCCTCCGGCGCCGACTCCAGACATTGCACTGCCTCCTACTGCCCGTACGGTACAGCTCACCCAGGAGCAGTATGACTACATTCTATCCCAGTTGCACTGCCGGGGTCCGCAGTAATTTTATTGGTTTTTTTATGACTTGACTTGTATGTATTGGCCCTATGGGCAAATTGTTTATTCATACACTGTTGTTTATACACTTGGTGGGAGATTTTTTATCATCTTCCATTTTTATTTGACTCTACTGGATGTTCGTGAGGATGTGTGTCTGTGATATTTACTTTGCACTGCCTCCTATTTTTATTGTGATATTTACTTTGTGATATCTGCGACGGGGATGACAAATATACCTACGCTAGGTTATAAGCGATGATATGATATACAAAGGAGGTGCTGCCGAAATTTTAAAAAATATATTGTGTATTTTTGTTATGACGTGTGTCTGTATTTACAGTGAATGTGAAATGCAGTGTTCGGAACCATCGACAGTTTCGATTACTGTTGTATGTGTTATCTTGGATAAAAATAGCAACAGTTCAGTGTGCACTTCTGAGAGGTTCATTTTCACGTCCTTCACTTTCTCGGGACGTCATAAAGGTTCCCGAGAAGGTGAAGGACGTGAAGAGGAAGCTCTGAGAAGTGCACCCTGAACTGTTGCTCTTTCTATCCAAGATAAAACATAGAACAGTAAGCGAAACTGTCGATGGTTCGAACACTGCACTTCACACACACTGTAAACACAGACACACAGCATAACAAAAATATCAATTATATTTTTTTAAATTTTTTTAATAATATCTGCGACGTATAGCGACGTTTGGCGACGTCCTGCGACGGAACGTAGACGTCGCTATACGTCGCTAAATAGTGACGTCACGTCACAAGACGTCGCTAATATACGTCGCTACATCTGTCGGTAGCCGTCGCCAAGTTGCCCACGTGCCTGCCATGCCATGTCATCATATATAAAGTTAACAGCGTCGCAAGTGGTCGCTTTACGTCGCAATTTTGGCGACGTCGTGACACGTCGCTATCTGTCGCCCCTTTTTGCGACGTCTAGCGACAATGGACTCCGCGTCGCAAATAGCGACGTTGGGCGACGAAATTGCCATCTGCGACTTGCCTATAAGCGACGTCCGTTTTTTCGTCGCTAAATACGTCGCAAATATGTTTTAGCGACGTATTTTCCCATTTTAGCGACGTCTACTGACGTCGCTAAAATGGGTTATTTTAGTAGTGAAACTACTAAATAATAATATCTAAAAACAATCTCAAATACATTGTCAAAATCTCCACTTATTACAATTCAAGTTCAAAACAGAAATCTAAAAAAAGTCCTTTAAACTAGTCTCATAGTCACTCCTGAAAATCTGGACTCAGGGTGGCTATTCCCTCCTCAGATCCATAGCAAGTAGCGCACGTATCCTCTGGACAAACATCTATATAATATATCCAGTCAGGATGGAACGAGCACATCTCATCTAACAATTTCAAGTAAATGACAAAGACTATAAAGTAGTTATAGACAGTTATAATGACGAAACATGAAAAGTTTGAGACAGGTAATGAAGTAGAACAACAGTTTAGAGCAAGGTATGTAAATACAGTGAATCAGGAGAGCATGGCAATGAGGACTGTAAAAAGAGACAGCTAACTAGAACAATATGATACGAGTCCAATCTGTAAAACATGAGACAATGTGGTTCTAGTGCACGACACTAATCCAGTGTGTTTTGAGATACTATTCATGAAAACAAGTAGCGAGTAAATACGACATATCGTACACTTGGCAAGCGTACGATGGCTATCTTTCTTGTTTAGACGAATAAATATGGCACATCACACGCTCGGCAAAGCGGTGACGGCTATCTTTCTTGTATATGTCACATCGTACGCTCGGCCAAGCGGCGATGGCTATCTTTCTTGTAAGGTGGTTCTTGTTGAATACTGCACGTCGCATACCAGACCCGGCAGCGACGGCTATCTTGCTTTTAATGATGTTTCTTGTATGATTCGAACATTTAGTACTTGTAGGTGTTTCGAGTAGATGGTTCTTGTGAGTGGTTCGAGTAATAGAGGCTAGATGAGTCAAGTGCATGTATTGTAAGTGAATGTATCCAGAACAATAATACTTGTTGTGATAGGAATACTAGTACGTGTTGTGACAGAGAATCAAATAGAACTATACTATAATGATCAAATAAGTGAAAGAACTATCAGAGAATGTACTCGCATGTCGTCCAGAGCAATGAATGAGAATAGATGTCCAAGGTAGTGTCACACAAACCTATATATGAGATGTACATGGTTATTTGGTGTTCTAAAGTAAGCAGTGAATTTACATACACTAATTGTATGATGCTAGGCTATTTCTAGTCAATAAAGTCCAATTGGTCAACTCTAGCTAATTAGTCAACCCTTTGTCAACTTAGTCAATATCTAGGGCACCATGGTATCCTCTTCCTAGTTATCCTAGGAAAGCCCAACATCTATTTACATACATACTCAATCTCTTATCAAGATACTAGGACATTACATAAGCACATTCATAAACCCATATACCTACATTCTACATTATCATTTAGTGTCTAGTAGCCCTACACCCCATCCTACTAACATTCCCTTATCTATGTACATATACAAGATCCCTCAATGCAGGACACCACTGAAGACTTGATATATCCAGACTGAACTATATGCAGGAGCCAACATGATGGGCAGAACCATCTAAGGGTTCCTAAGGTCTGTTCTCATGTCCAGTATCTGAACAAGAACACTACTAAAATCTGTCAAATCAGCGACGCCTCAAGACGTCGCTAAATAGGAAAAATACGTCGCTAATTTCAATTAGCGACGTATGTACGTAGTCACGATTAACCTAGTCGCTAAACAAAAAAATGTCGCAATACGTCGCTATTGCGACGAGCTTTAGCGACGCGGACACGTCGCTAATTTAGCGACTGCCAGCGACGTAAAACGTCATTATTTACCGACGTATACTAGCGACGTTGAGCGACTTTACATGCATCGATGCTGACCTGGCTTGAGAGCCATATGGCGACGTTCTGCAGCTTTTCTACGTCGCTACATTATCGACGTTTAGTGACGATCAACGACGGCATTCATCAACGTTAGCGACGTTGGGGTACTTACTTAGCGACGTTATTTTCATCGCTGAATGTCGCTGATCGTCGTTGAACGTCGCTAATATTGAAAAAAATAAAAAATACAGCATTTGCAGCATTCCCTGCAACATTTGCAGCATCCCCTGCAGCATTTGCAGCATCCCCTACACCATTTGTTACAGCAACAACGGTGTGTATCACGAACACAGTATCAAACAACGCAGATACACACAATCACGAACACATTTGAAACATAATCTCATCAATCAACACAGATATATGAAAATTTGTAACAACAATGTCACATATAATGGTCCACAACTTAATTGCCAAGTATGGGAACGCATGGCTCAGAACACAACCCAAGATTCATTCTAGCATACATTAGTATGAATCATCTATGTTCTGTACATATGGTGTAGTATATGTTCTTATCGTATGTAGTATCTGAAGAATGTAACAGAATCAAGATGAACTCACATAATGTAATACTAAGACATCATCTACTACTATATAAGATATAGTGATAGGTTGTCGTATCATCATTGCCGAGGGATGAGGGTCGGAGGACAGTCAACTTTATCTACGGCTACATAGTTTCTGCCTCGCCAGTCGAATGGCTGCAGGGACTATGTCCTGATCAACATGTCGTACCGTAGATTAATGCAAATGGAGCTGGAGCCAAAATACAGAAACCAAAATATGATATCCACCTCAAGTGTAGAGTCGGGGGAGAAGAACTTTTCCACCCTCTCCCTCTCTCACGCTATCAACGTCACAACTTTTCCACCTCAAGTTCTGATCAAGCATTTTCCTTCTCCTCTCCTCCACCATGGCTCTGAACCCATCTGCTCCTCCCTACTTCCTTTCTTCTTATTTGACTCTCTCAGCCACATATGATATCCAGCTCAAGTGTAGAGTCGGGAGAGAAGAAGTGGACAGGAAGAGGAGGGGGAAGCAGCACAGCCGGCGGCATAACCCGGAGGAAGTACAGAGGTTTTCTTCAACATACGTAGGAGAACTATAAGGATATATCTTTTTACAATATATCACCATGTCAAATACCCTTAATGTGACATCCATGTTACCGCGGTGTCGGAAGACTAACATGTTATAATTTTCTAAGCCGTGTGTTTTGACATAATCCTCCAACCGGATTTCAGTTCTATGTAATAATACAAGATTACTACATAGGAGGAAAGAGTTGGGAGGATTTTGTCAAAACACACGGCTTAGAAAATTATGACATGTTAGTTTTCCGACACCGCGGTAACATGGTTGTCACATTAAGGGTCTTTGACAAGATGACATATTGTGAAAAGATATATCCTTATAGTTCTCCTACGGATTTGAAGAAAATATCTGTACTTCCTCCAGGTCATGCCGCCGGCTGTGCTGCTTCCCTCTCCTCTTCCTGTCCACTTCTTCTCCCCCGACTCTACACTTGAGCTGGATATCATATGTGGCTGAGAGAGTCAAATAAGAAGAAGGGAAGTAGAGAGGAGCAGATGGGTCCAGAGCCATGGTGGAGGAGAAAAAAAGAAGACGCTTGATCAGAACGGATGGCTCAGAACATAACCCAAAATTCATTCTAGCATACATTAGTGTGAATCATCTATATTCTGTACATATGGTGTAGTATATGTTCTTATCGAATCTAGTATGTAGTATCTGAAGAATGTAACAGAATCAAGATAAACTCACATAATGTAATACTAAAATGTCATCTACTACTATATAAGATAGTGATAGGTTGTCGTATCATCATTGCCGAGGAGGAGCCACTTCCCCCAGCTCTACAGAATCAATACCATCCAAGGAAGGCAAAACTGAATCAGCATTGTCTTCCGGATCGTCCTCATCAAGGCATAACGGGCTGCTCAGCGTGTCCAGCTTCTTCAACTTCTTGCTGGCTGCAGAGTCGAAATAGGAATGGGTCCTCTTTGTCGGCCCGGAGCTCTGACTCGCACTCGTCGCCTCGCTACCGGTTTTCTCTCCTCCTCTGACGCGGGTCATAAGAAAAGAAATTTCGTACCTCTTCTTCACATAAAATCATTGCCGCCTTGTACTCGAGCCTCCTCGTCTGTGACGCTATCCAACTTCTCGGTGCCTACATTGTCACTCGAATCTCCCCTTTGACTCGTATCGTCCTCTTATTCGCCTGTCTTTTCGTTTCCTGTCTTGCAATCATCTGCTATCACCGCCGACTCATTCGACTCCTTCTCTGAGTCTTTCCCTCCTCCTCGGAGTCATCGGAGAAAGAGTCGAATGAGACGACGGTGATAGCAGATGATTGCAAGACAGGGAACGAAAAGACAGGCGAAGAAGAGGACGATACGAGTCGAAGGGGAAATTCGAGTGACAATGTGGGCACCGAGAAGTTGGATAGCATCACAGACGAGGAGGCTCGCGAGTATAAGGTGGCAATGATGTTTATGTGAAGAAGAGGTACGAAATTTCTTTTCTTATGACCCGCGTCAAAGGAGGAGAGGAAACCGGTAGTGAGGCGACGAGTGCGAGTCAGAGCTCCAGGCCAGCAAAGAGGACCCGTTCCTATTTCGACTCTGCAGCCAGCGAGAAGTTGAAAAAGCTGGGCACGCTGAGCATCCCGTTATGCCTTGATGAGGACGATCCGGAAGACAATGCTGATTCAGTTATGCTTTCCTCGGATGGCATTGATTCTGTAGATTCGTGTATAAAGAGAAAGAGATTGGGAGTAGAGTGGACCCGGAGGGAAATGAGAGATTATTGGAAGCTGGGTCAATATCCAAGAAGCGAAAGAGAGTCGAGGATTCTGATTTTGATGGCATAGAGGAAGAGGTTCGCGACATAACGAGAGGGACAAGGAAGGGGGCAGATGAAGGATGGCTCAGAACACAACCCAAAATTCATTCTAGCATACATTAGTATGAATCATCTATGTTCTGTACATATGGTGTAGTATATGTTCTTATCGTATCTAGTATCTGAAGGATATAACAGAATCAAGATGAACTCACATAATGTAATACTAAAACATCATCTACTACTATATAAGATATAGTGATAGGTTGTTGTATCATCATTGCCGAGGGATGAGGGTCGGAGGACAGTCAACTTTATCTATGGCTACATAGTTTCTGCCTCGCCAGTCGAATGGCTGCAGGGACCATGTCGTACCGTAGATTAATGCAAATGGAGCTGAAGCCAAAATACAGAAACCAAAATACAAAATACAGAATCAAATCCCTGGTTTCGCCGAAAATACAAAAAATAGTTCTAATTAATATATATTTTAAGTGTGAGAACGGATGGCTCAGAACACAACCCAACCAGAGAGGATACTCTGCAGATCCATCTGAGTAGGACGTATACTCTGAGAGATCACCTTTACAAGAATGATATCAGTAGTGGGATTGAGTGTGTACGTCCTACTCAGATGGGTCTCTCACCGTTACTATTTTTCTGACAGTATGGTGGATGTGCTCCGTCAACAGATTCTTGCTCCGAGCCAAAACTTTGCCCCGGAGCTCAAGTAGACATCCTTCGTGTAGAGCTCGAGTGAGAGGTTCCTGACAGCATGGTGGTCTCCTTTGTTAAAGTATCCATGCTCGTCCCACAACCAATGTGTGATGAGCACGGATACTTTGACAAAAGAGACCACCATGTTGTCAGGAACCTCTCACTCGAGCTCTACACGAAAGATGTCCACTTGAGCTCCGGGACAAAGTTTTGGCTCGGAGCAAGAATCTGTTAACGGAGCACATCCACCATGCTTTCAAAAAAATTGTAACAGTGAGAGACCCATCTGAGTAGGACGTACACACTCAATCCTACTACTGATATCATACTTGTAAAGGTGATCTCTCAGAGTATACGTCCTACTCAGATGGATCTCTCAGAGTATCCTTGCTGGTTGGTTGTCGTATCATCATTGCCGAGGGATGAGGGTCGTAGTACCAATACAATCCAGAGATTGACACAGTACTAATTCATATATGTAGTCCAATACAAATAGTCTAATATAAAAACAACCCAATACAAAAAGTCCAATAGAAATAAGTACTAATAGCTAATGAGAACCACGCAGCTCACGCAAACGCTCAGTGATACGATCACGCAACCACCTCGAAAAAGCGAGATCTTTGGCGTGAGGAGAGATGTCGTCCCTTGCAAGTGTTGCACGAATAGAACTCCCGGTCTCACTAGCTACCGGTGCTGGATGAATAGAACTCCCAGTCTCACTAGAAACCGGTGCCACTTCCTCCTTAACTGTAGGAGGAGCCACCTCAGCATTCACTATTTTCCTCAAATGACGTGCCGCTCCTCGGGTCATGGGTGCCATCTGGTAAGCAAGCTAATATAATTGTAACATAAGCAAGCTAATTAAAGGAACCATCATGTAATTTGAGTACATTTTTGAAAGCATATAAAGTACAATAAATTTGAATTTTTGCCAAGTAGCAGAACGGATGGCTCAGAACACAACCCAAGATTCATTCTAGCATACATTAGTGTGAATCATCTATGTTTTGTACATATGGTGTAGTATATGTTCTTATCGTATGTAGTATCTGAAGAATGTAACAGAATCAAGATGAACTCACATAATGTAATACTAAGACATCATCTACTACTATATAAGATATAGTGATAGGTTGTCGTATCATCATTGCCGAGGGATGAGGGTCGGAGGACAGTCAACTTTATCTACGGCTACATAGTTTCTGCCTCGCCAGTCGAATGGCTGCAGGAACTATGTCCTGATCACGATGTCGTACCGTAGATTTAGGATTTAAAATATGGTATTCAGGTCAACTTAATTCAGTCAAAGGGTACTGAACAGAAAGTCTAATTATTCCATATTTCAGTAATGTTAGTGAGCTAAATCATACTCAACTGTCGAGAATACTTAGGAGAAAACTCATTCATATGATTAGTATCCGTCCTTCGTGATATAGCTAAAATTTTATAGGGCTCGATAATAATTATTAGTCAATTTATTCATCATTTCAAAACCCTGAAAATGCCCAAAAAACTTCTAGTATCAGTAAATAGGGCTCGAACCCTAAATTAGAATTCGAATCCAAGCAAAACATCAAATTGACAGTTGATATGCCCAAAACAAATCCCAGTATTAGTATATAGGTGTCACACTGTGAGTCTCGTGTCCACACAGTGGGACACGACGTGTCCAAACCAACAAAATAGGGGTCACACGAACTAGAAGCGAGTCCACGCTCTCGTGGACACGAACTAGAAGCGAAAGAGAGAGCTAGAAGACGAGGAGAAACTGGAGAGAAGCTACCTGAGGAAGGAGGAGGAGGAGGAGGAGGAGGAGAAGGAGGAGCTACCTGAGGAAGGAGAAGGAGGAGGCCGGAGGAGGGAGATCGCCGGAGGAGCGCCGCGGAGGAGGAGGCCGGAGGAGGGAAATCGCCGGAGGAGCGTTGCGGAGGAGGAGCGCACCCAAAATTGGCTGGAAAAAATTGTGAATGATCGAAAAGGAAACCCTCGCTGGCTATATGAAACGATTAGCGACGTCCTTATAGGACGTCGCTAAACGTCGCTGACATATAATAAACGGCGACGCTGCTTAAAGTGCGTCGCTACACGTCGCTATCTCAGCGACGGGTACCAACGAACTTGTGACGCTGGTTCCCATTTAACAAATTGTAGCCGCTAGACGTCGCTATTAGTCGCTGTTGGCGACAAACAGCGACATCTTATATTAACGTCGCTAAAACCCCAAATATTAGTGACGAACTATCTTGGAGTCGCTAAATACGTCGCTGATATGATTTATTTTGGTAGTGGAAGGGCTAACATATGTAGGTCATCTGAAGAAGATTTCCTATATGAATGGAGTACAGATGAACAAGTGGGGTGCAGTACATTCTCTATGCAGGACAGGTACTACATTAATGATATCCAACTAATCTTATATGCAGGACAAATACAGACATCTATATGTGGAATGGTCATTGGATGTAGGGCAACACTACTAATGGGCTAAACATGTAAGGGGTGGTTGCACACTTCAAAGATATAGTCCATGGATCAAATGAGATATGGTATGAACAACAAGTGTCAGTGGAAAACTCTAAAAGAGTTGGGACTTATACAAGGATGTGGGCTAAACTTCTATTAACTGATACCCACAGGACTGATACCAATAGTGAACTACATGGCTAAGATTTTTCCATATATGGACTGATGTTATAACCAAAGGGGTGTGGATAATTTAACAAGAGCAGGACAAAATCTGATTGGCCTGGGCATGAATGACCTGGACAGGAAGAGGAGGCAGAACTATTTGAATGCAGGACAACCCGATAAATGAAGGGACAGAAGAGGAATGATGCAGTGGAGTTAAAGATAATTTCAGAACATGAAGAAGGATTTGCATTTCAGGATATTACACTTAGTGAAATCGACTGGACATACAATTGTTAACCCACAAATGGACTGACTATATAAGATACAAGATTGAATACAGGGTATGAAGGTTGGACTTAACCCAAAGCTTCAAATACTACCACATATATCCTTCCTATATCTGATACTTAACCAAACCCTTCACTCTCTCTTACTCCTATTTCTAGATACACCTAATACCAACCCACATGAGCTCTCATATAGACTCTTATATATATATATATATATATATATATATATATATATATATATATCACTCACCTACTCCTCACTCCTCACTCACACACAAACACTATCATTAACACCCATACAATGCTAATACATTCTTTTAGGAGCACTAACCTTACTGGTACTCATCTGCTAATACCTATGTATGTTGTTGCAAGTAGCAGTTGCTACTGCTATGCCTCACCTTCCTCATGTTAACTTCTATATGCTCAGATAGCAATGAATAGATATATCAAGGAACAGGTTAACCCAGGTTCTATGAGCAATCCTAAATGCATGTTCTCCCAAGACATCTAACCAAGATATCTGAATATTAAGTGGTCTGATGCAAAGGATGTCTGAACAAGAGTGGGCTAACCTTGATTAAAGTGTGGTTAATAAATGAGGATGAACCAACTGATACCAAATAGTCCATACTCAAGCCTACTCCTTTCCTGCTGCTCTCATTACTGAGGTATGATGCAGAAAAAGAAACGGGACAGAACAATAGGTGATGGCAGGGAAGATGCAATACAGGACACTCAAGTCATTACATAACTGGTACACCAAAATATATACCCCTCAATGATACTCCCCCTCTAAACACTCATACTCTTCACTCTATTATACTCTCAAACACACAAGCCTAACAAATACTCAATCCTCTCACACTCACAACTTACTACCTGTCAATCTTGGCACCAATCCGACTTATACAGGCAGTACCCTGACCTGCCTACTGCAGTGGGGTGTCAAGTAAGTGTATCACAGTGTGTCATAGCAACGTGCAGCAGTGAATGCATATGCAAGTGTGTGAATCATGTGTCAAAGAAGTGTACAGTGGTGTCCATATGTGCACAGGTAAATGTGTTAAACAAATTAATTTAGCAGTGAGTCAACATACAGTAAAGTCACAAAGCAGTATTGCTCGACTGCAAGAATGGAAACTTGCATGTCAACCCAAGGCTCGAGCTGGCCATAGCTCGAAGCCCAAAGTCCCAGACCATGTGTTACTCATCTAGCTAACCCAAAACAATGGCTAGGAGAGGAAACCAAGGCGTTTCAAAGGAGAACAGTGACCCTAGCAGCAGGGCATACAATGTTTACAGTATAATTCCTGGCTGGGTGTCCCCGTGTCCAAAAACACTTATCAAATCACCTCGAAATCACCCCAGTCCAAGACATATGTATTATGCAAGTAATTAGCATCCCAATTATTTAATTATATCATAAATTAGAGATCAAAACCTCATATGGGCCATTTCGTCGAACACTTAAGATACGTATTCGATACTCTTGCGCTACGCACTCCAAATGGATTCAAAATTATACCAAACTTAACCTAATGCTAGGGTGACCCTAAATGAATGCATCTATAAAAAAAATAGAAATTAGAAGAGGTTTAGATGTTCTTACCAATTGGGAGTTGGAATCCCAATGTAAATCCCTAGAATAGATCTCCCACCAAGCTCCAATGGCCAAATTACTCCAAATCCTTCCTAGCTAGCCAATAGTGACCTCCTCTCTTCAAGAGGAAGAGTTTACAATTGGTTTGAATGAATTTGGAGTTGATTTGAGGATGAGACATATTTAGGGAAGAACTCAAACTAGGGTAAGGTTTCAATGAAAGAGGGAAAGAAAGAGGCTATGTAGGTGTTAAATAGGAAAAGGGAGGCTGATCATGGCTGGCCAAGACTGCCCCTAGGGTTAGCTTTTTGTGAAATTGGCTAAAAGACTTCCTAAGCTGTCATTTAGAGCCCTTTAGAAAAAAGGCCCAATATGACTAATGTTTTAATTCACTAATTGGTTTCTAAGTGCTAATCTAGCTAGATTAGAGCCTCACTTAAGTTATCTAATCTCTCTACTAAGTTTCTATGGTCATGGCTATCGTCTAATCAATGTAGTTCTAAGGTTTCACTTAACAAGACACTAATACAATTCACCAATTTAAATAATAATAAAATTATCAATTACCAAAATATCTTTATTCTAGAATGTGGTGGTGACATCTTCCAATTTATTAAATAATTGATGTTGCATGCTTTATAATATAATACCTCGTGGAGGAATTAATATTACTAGGAGCCTTAGTTCTCATCACTCTGAAACCATATAGTCACTATCTCTTACCTATATTTTATTAAAGTACTCATCGTAGTCGCTTATCCATATGTGATGGAAAGCATGTATCATCATAGTACATAAAACATCATTAAGATCCGTTACCACGGTTGGATGAATGATGATCTAAAACCAACCTAAATAAGTATTTGTGTGGGGTTATCACTTTTTGTCTCCTTGCATGTGTTGGTAATTCACATAGGGCTGTAAAACGATTCAAACCATTCATGTTCGACTCGTGTTCGGCTCAGTCCAAGCTCGGATTAAGCTCGTTCGTGGACTAATCGATACCGAGTTTGACCATAGGTTGTTCGACTCGATCTTGTTCGCAAATATGCTCGAGCTCAGCTCGGTTTCTCATATTAGGAATTTTTTTAGTATATGTTATGCCTTTTTTAGTAGATAGAAATACATTTTGTCTTAGAAATTTTACTCATTTTTTTGTTCTTTATATGATGGTAAATTTATGATGTAAAGAGCATAAGTAATTCAATAAAAAAAAGTATTTAAAACTTGAGAGAAACAATGTGATACTCTATACAACATGTTCAATAGAACTTTGGCTCGAGCTCGATTCGTTCAAGTCTCTAATCAAACCGAGTTCAAACACTATTTTAGAGCTCAACCTTAAGCTCGGCTCGAATCAAACTCGTTCGAAAGTTAAGTTAAACCAAACTTGAACACTCTTTGTTCGAGCTCGTTCGTTCAATTTTCAGCCCTAAATTCACATGCTGCTCATATTACTTATCCCCATGGAATTGATGGTGTTCCAAGGATTTATTTTCCAGCTTTTGGGCTAGCCTCCTACAATTTCAGATGATTGATTTTGACAGCTAATTGAGGATACGATATATAACATAAAAAACTCCTTATTACAATATGATGATAGGTGGCTGAGTCTTCTAGGTATTCATCACCTAGATTACCAATTCTTTGTTAAAAATGGAGCATTTAGGAATAATATTTGGCTGATATAATAGTTTTATTTGTTATATTGGATAACCTAGAATTGAATTTAGACTAGCAAGTAACTGCACATTTGCATGCCCATAATCATTCTTGGGGTGCTTCATCTGTTTTCCAATTTGCGTTCTGGGTAGGAGAGGGAGAAGAAATATTCAGAGTAGAAAGTATGACAAAATACAAACTATACAAAAGAGGAGACTTGTTGCAGAATTACTTCACAAGGTGGTTTATGTTTGACTTGTGAAACCATCTAAAATTTGAGCCTGAATTACTATGTCAAACATTGGATTTTGTTGTGCTACTTTATAATTATAAAAAATTTGATATTTCTGCCAATGTTAATGTTATACAGGAGACTGAGGCATACGATAAAGCTGATCATGATGCTGATGATTGGAGGACTAATGAGATTGCCAAGGATATATATATTACCACATAGCCAAACATTAGTTGGCTGATTTACTTAAATCTATTATATTTGTTATATATATATATATATATATATATATATATATATATATATATATATATATATATATATATATATATATATATAACAAATATATATATATTTATATATATATATATATATATATATATATATATATATATATATATATATATATATATATATATATATATATATATATATATATAAATATATATATATATTTTTTCTTTTATATATATATATATATATATATATATATATATATATATATATATATATATATATATATATATATATATATATATATATATATATATATATATATATAACAAATATATATATAAATATATATATAATATATATATATATAACAAATATATATATATATATATATATATATATATATATATATATATATATATATATATATATACGATAAATTTGATCACGATGCTGATGATTGGAGGACTAATGAGATTGCCAAGGATATATATATATATATATATATATATATATATATATATATATATATATATATATATATATATATATATATATATATATAAATATATATATAAAATATATATATATATATATATATATATATATATATATATTATGTGTTTGTGTGTGTGTGTTGTATTACTTGGTAAACCAGATACCACATAGCCAAACATTAGTTGGCTAAGTAAATTAGCCAACTAATGTTTGGCTATGTGGTATCTGGTTTACCAAGTAATACAACACACACACACACAAACACATAATATATATATATATATATATATATATATATATATATATATATATATATATATATATATATATATATATATATATATATATTTTAATATATATATATATATATATATATATATATATATATTTTAATATATATATATATATATATATATATATATATATATATATATATATATATATATATATAATGTGTTTGTGTGTGTGTGTTGTATTACTGGGTAAACCAGATACCACATAGCCAAACATTAGTTGGCTGATTTACTTAAATCTATTATATTTGTTATGTTACATATGTTAGTAATCTAGGGACATGGACTGTCATGATGTGGTGGTCCAACCCTTGTCCCTGTTTGCTTGTAGGATTGCGCTATTGCGGTTATGATAGGCTATGGACCAAGGCTGTGACACAGGTGTCTATTTTGCCTGACCATAGTCGTGGGATGTATTATATCTTATATAATACGAGTAAGGGTTCCATATTGCCTCAATGATGGTACATGTGCCACATAGCCAACTATAGGACTGATTGACCGATTTACTTAAATCTATTATATTTTTTATATTACATTTGTTAGTAGTCTAGGGACATGGATTATCATGATGTGGTGGTCCAACCTTTGTCCTTGTTTGGTTGTGAGGTTGTGATATTACGTTACGATAGGCTATGGACTGAAGCTGTGACACATGTGTCTATTTTGCCTGACCATAGTCGAGGGATGTAATGTATCTCGGTATAATACGACACATCTTATCCATGTTTGGTGTAAGGGTTCAGTATTGCCTCAATGATGGTACATATGCCTAAGATATAGCACACATTTATTTGCAGGCTTTTGGTTTAGTTTTATTCACTCGTGCTTTATTGTGGTACTTGTTATTTGTGGTCTAACCCCACTGGTTTTGTTTGGCCAGATAGAGCCAGAGTCCAAGGATCCAGCTTTATAACTGACTGATGGCACACACCAGGAGGATGGCCGCCGAGAGACTTGAGTGGGTTTCTTCTCCACCACTCATATAACATTTTAGCGTTTTGTGATCTTTTGAGCGTTTAGCCACCGACACCCGTTTAGCCGAATGTTCTAGATATTTATTTTTCTTTTACGTGATTGTACTTATTCATACTATAGTTGACTTACGATTTTGTACTCTTGGCATTGTACTAGCTTATTATTTTGGATAGCCGGTACTCATGACATTCGAATAAAGCGTCGAGGATGCCTTACTACTTCATCTTGCCTGCTCTTTATTTAGTGCTTCTTGACTAACTAATTGAGATAGTTTTTTTGTGTGACCATAGAAGACTTGATTGTAGTATGCACCCCTTGTCTAAGGTGACAGTCGTGACCGTATTACGGGGTACTATCATATTCCTAAGGGTACAACTCGGGTGGGCTAAACCTGATCCCGATCGAGTAAACCCGTTAATGGGTTTGGTTATTGTCACTTTTGTTTTCTGTTATACGTATTTCTAGTATACGTGTACGGATTTCTGACTTTTGTCAGGTGACCCGTATTTTGACTTGTCTTGCTTAGCCTAGTCTTAGTTTAATCTTGACTTGGTTTATTTTGATTTGGGTTGGTTCAACTTGGCTTGGCTTGGCTTGGTTTGGGTTGAGATGGAGAGGTTTGGTATTTATATCAAACTCTCTCTCTCTCCTCCATTACATTTCATTTACTTCTTCATCTTCTTCATTTACTCCTTCCACCTACCAAAGAAGCCCTAGGCAAGTGCAACTTGCTTCATGACGAATCTCAAGTTTTAATGTTCTATTCTCTTCTATGCAAGATTCTAAGTCTCTTTAGAACTTGGCATTTTTGGTTGTTGGATACATTTTTGTAGATCTAAGTTTTGATCTTTTTTTATTTTTTTTGTTTTGATCTACTGAAACTTGGTATTTTAGAAAACTAGTTGCTTCAAGTTGTAAAACAAATCTCGTTCTACCCAATTTTGACCTTTGAAAAGTTAGATTTTGACTTGTTTTGAGGAAGTTATGGACTTTTGAAGTTCATGGGTTCAACCAAGCATTTTTATGCTAGTTGGGGGAGATGAACAGTGTGCGCGCGCTTTTTAGCATCGTGCCATCTCGGTTGCGCGCGCTCTTTAGCGTCACGTAGTTCAACCTAGCTTCTGACGCAATCTGGCTTCTGGCGCAACCTAGCTTCTGGCGCAACCTGGCTTCTGGCGCTACCTGGCTTCTGACGCAATCTGGCTTCTGGCGCAACCTAGCCTGGCACCACTTGACCCCTGGCACCACTTGTTCCCTGGCACCATTTGCCACCTAGCGCCTTTGACCCATGTGCCTTTTCTCGCCAAGAACTTCTTGTTATCTTTTTCCATAATTGTTCTGTGTGGTTCTTAGAAGTAATGTAATGTTGTGATCCTTGCATGTACCATGTACTTGACTTGCCTTGTGACGACCCGACTTAATGACTTGTTGAGCATGATAGAGCTTGAGTTTGATAAGATTTAACTGGACTTGACTTGACTTGACACGAACTCGGTATGGTATATGACCTGTCTTGGTAATTCTTGATAGTGGCCCGTCGAGGCGCACTCCTGACAAGTACTCCTGACAAGTGATAATTAAATCTGACATGACATGTACAATCATGGATACTGTTGCGACAGCTATTCCTATCTTGCTAGTATAACTATTGTCTTGACTCTGTGGTTGATTTTTTTGATTGTGAATGTACAAGCTACATGTCTCGTCTTGCATCATGACTAGGACATGAATTTATGGTTACCACGGTCAGGGATCCATAATGAATCTGACTAGGTTAGTGACTAGATTGATCAAGTAGTTCATATAGATAGATTTCTTAATTACTGACGATCCCGTTATCCCGGCCACACCTGTGGACTTGTAGCCTGCCGACGAGTAGGCCACATTTCTAGCACACTGTCATGTGTTGTACTTCTTGAATCATAAGCACTAAAGTACACCAGTAATCTTGATAACTCTTGTAACCCTCACCTAGATAACCTGGATAGTCTGCAGGGCTTGTGACTACGGGAACGTCTCATTACATCTTGTTAGTAACTAAGCTTGTGATAACCCTAGTTAGCTAACAATAGCAAGCCGTAGGACTTGATTGGCCGTGCTTGAATGAATCGTCTCATGATTAACATGAAAATTGTATTCCACCTCTTGTTCCTCCTACTGTAAGCTAATGTTTTATGTTAACTCAGTCTCTCATGTTATTTAACTATGCTCTTTTATCAGTTCTTCTTTTATTATATGTTGGTTTTAGTTCCTAAGTGGAGCCTCCCTTCTGGCACTTGCTCTTTCTGGGGTCTGACCCAGCTGGTTTTGTATGGCCAGATTTCGGAGAAGTACCCGAGGATCAACCTGCCTTCCAGCCAGATGGTGAACACCAGACATAATTATGGCAATGAATGGGTTTCTTATTTTGCTCTCCCGCTCTATTATAAATTATTATTTTGAAACCTTTCGACGAAGAGCACGTGTTAGCTCGTGTTGAAACTTTATTTCTGTCTGCCTAAGGGCTGTAACATGATTGACAAATCCTAGGGTTGATAATGTATGACTTAACTCTTGCTAGTCTCGCATTTTGTATGACTAGCTTCATGATCATCTGAATATGTAATATTTGGGATGCCTTACTTTGTATGTCTGATGATCTAACATCTTGTAACAATTATTCGTTTGCTTGAGATTGAGATACTACGCTTATTCTTGACCATAAAAGACTGATGGCTTGTAGATAAACCCTCATGCATCTAGACAGCCGTGACTGTATTGCGAGGTAGATTTCACTTCAATATACGTAGTTGGCTGTGTCTGTCCCCCACTCTCCAGTATTTTGATTCTGGGGCATGACAGTTATGTTACTCCCCGTTCCCGGTATTCGTATTTTTCCTGCTTTGTTCCTGTTTATGGTATCCGGTATATGAGACACGTGCACCTGTATACTATAACTTCACCTGGTCATTGCATAAAATAGTGTCTCGTCGTGAAATAGTGTGCCACCCCTTGTCCTTGTCTAGTTGTAGGTGTGGTTCACTAGTTCGATGATAGAATACTCATGTTATGATCTGGATTCTATTTATTAATTATATTTATGTAACATGTAGCATATCAATAAGACATTAGGCTATGGCATGTTATGGTTAGGGTTTAGTATAGCAACCCCCACCCATATAAATACTCTCTTCCACTCTCTTTCCTTGTTACTCTTATTCATTTCCCTCAACCGACCCATAGGCAAGTACATCTTGCAGAAATGGAGAGACCAACATTGCTCACTTTATTTCTTTAATTCCCTTCATTTATTTTTACTCTATATTATGCTTCATTACATTATCTACAAGTTTAGTTATTGGTGTTTTCGTTTCAAAGGCTATTTTGGTGTAGATCTAAAGTTTTAAAACTAGGGTTTTACATGATTTTAAGGTAATGATCTAGTAAAACTTAGTATTTCAGAAAACTACTTGTTCTAGAGAGCAAGTTATGGCCATGGCAAATTTTTGGTTCTTCCATGGTTAAACTTACTATTTGGGACGACGACCCCCATGCGCGCAAGGCCCATACGTCAGAAATGCCAAGTGGCGTAGGGAGCTTGCCGCATACGCCCTGACATCATGTGCACCATACATATATGTCTCCTATGCGCCTGGAGTGAAGGCGCATATGTGCCTCGCATATGCACTATTGGTGCTATGCGCCAGACTTGCCATGCGTTTGTCTAGCGATGCGCCAGGGTGCTATGCGCCAGACTTGACATGCGCATGTTTGGCCATGCACTGATCTGGCTCATGTGGCAGATTTTGTCATGCACTTATTTTCCATGTGTCCAACTGGTCATGCGCCAGACTTGCATGTCCCACTGTACTCATTGTACAGGAGCCTGCGTTAGTTCATGCGCCCAATTGTCCATGTGCCTAGATGTATCATGCACATAGCCTGTCTATGCACCAGATGTGTCCACGCGCCTATCTCCTTTCTAGACTTGAGTTGACCATGCACCTTGCATATATGCGCCTGGAATTTTCATGTGCCTATTGCCAAGAGATTTCTATGATTACTTGATTAGTCTATGTTCTGACTTGACCATGTTCTCGACTTGATTACATGTACTTGTGCTGGTATTATTCAATGTGTGTACTAAGGTACAAACTATGAGTACATCGAGGTGCGACTCTACTTGCATGTATGTTATATCTTGTCTGTTATACGTCAGTACATTCATGCTCTCCAGCACATTCATGGTAAATAGTCAGTAACATTGGCGTGGTATGATGATTGTTAATTGTTGTATTACACTAAGGATGGATTATATTTGTGGCTCTATGAGCCGAGGTGGATTCATAATTAGGGTATACATGCTAAGGTACAACATCTAGGAGGATGATAATGTGACCACAGCATGTGATTCCAAAACTAATATAGGGTTAAACTAAGCAACTTGAATTGGTAGATGAATTGGGAGAGAACAAAATCTCAAGATCATGCATTGCTGGCCCTGTCAAACATCCATCTGGGAGTGCAAGGCTGCCACCATGGATACTGTATATTCACCCGTACTAGTGGAGTGTAGTATCTGCTTATCATATTGTCGAGCCAGTTATCTATAAGAGAGCAGAAATTATGACCGATTGTCTTAGCGCATGACCTTATAAGGGACCGGTGCATTCATGTCTGCCTTCCTGTATTAATTAGTTCAGCTAGCTTTGCTTGGATACGACACGATCTGAGGATTCCTATATATAAGCATTACTGGGATAACCCAGACTAACTATAGAAAGTCGTAGGACTGATTGGCTGCCTGTAAACTGAATTACTTGTAATTTGTTACTTCTATTAGTAGCCAAGAAGTACATAGACTATTGTGGTGCATGGTCCAACCCATGTCCTTGTTTGGTTGTTGAGTTGGGCTATGGTGTTACGATAGTCTATGGACCAAAGTTGCAAAACAGAAGTCATTAACCTGACCATGGTTATAGGATATATTTTATATCGGTACGATATTGGCACCTTTTGTACTTGTTTGGTTGTAAGGGTGTCATATTGTCACGATGATATGATATAAGCATGTACTCATGACCCAGGTCTTAATTGTTGCTTGGTTTTTGTCGTATCCTTATGTGCTTCCTTGTGGTACTTGCTATTCGGGGATGACCCAGCTGGTTTTGTTTGGCCAAGTTCTTGTAGCAGCACCTTAGGATCTAGCATACTTCCCTGAAGATAGTGCATACTAAAAACATGGTCGTCGGAGGACTCGAGTGGATTTTTTTTTTCTCCACCACTCTAAAATCATCAATTTTGTACTTGGTGTTTAACCACCGGCGCCTATTTAGCCGGCTATTCTGGATATTTTGTTTTCTTACATAATTACAACTAATCATACTACAGTTGACTATGGTTATATACTGCTTGACTCTCTGTGCTTACTAATATTTTACAAAGCTAGTTCATATGATTATTTTGATGAAGCGTCGAAAACGCCTTACTGCTTTATCTTATATACTCATTAATTGTTGGTTCTTGTTTGAATGATTGAGACATATATGTATTGTGAGACCCTATGAGACTTGATTGTAGCATGTACCCCCAAGTCTTGTGCCAGTCGCGATCGTCGTATGACGTCTTCGTACCTTATGCGGATAGTTGGCCATATCTGTCTCTGTATTTTAGTACTTGGGCGTGACATGTTAGGGTTAAAGATACTCGGGTTCGGGCTCGAGTTCATATATATATGCTCGAGTTCATATATAAAGATACTCGGGTTCGGGCTCGAGTACTTGGGCTCGAGTTCATATATATATATATATATATATATATATATATATATATATATATATATATATATATATATATATATATATATATAAGTTTAAATCTTAAATTTTTTCACCCAAACTCTCTCCTTTTCCTAAATCTTATTTCAATTTGTATTTTGTAATGATCAAGGCTTGATTGTTAGTTGATTATGTGTTTAATATTACTTTTGTTTAAAATTATTTCAAATATTATATTAGAGTCCGATGAACCTAATGAAGCCGAGCCCAACCCGGGCTTGGTCTTGGGCTTCATATGTTGAAACCGAGGTCGTGTTGGGCTTGGGCTCGATCTAGGCTTATGATTCATCAGGTTGGCCTTGAGTTGACCTCAAGCCCGACCCAACTCGCCCGAGTTGCATACCTACATATTCTGTAGAGCGTAGCTGGCCATGTCGTACACATGTTGTCCGTGTTTTGGTACTTGGACGTGACAATATTTTAATGGTGGCTCATGTAAGTCTGTTTTTCAGACTTGTAGGGTATTGTAATTATAGGAGTCTCAATCAAAACATGTTCCCTTTTGATATTATGAGCCATTCTCTACATCATACTTGAACTGATAAACTGCTTATATATTTGTCCCTTATCCTCATGTTGTCGATGTCTTGTGTCCTTTTCCTTTAGGGACACTTTTTACTCGATTGTTGGAGCAGCAAATATGGTGGAACGGCTAGTAGGCAAGGGTTCTATAGGACGCCAGTGGGAGGCAGTGCCTTCTCTTGGTCGAGTTCTGGTGGAGCCAATGGGAGTAGCAGAGCCAATAACTAAGAATGATAGGCAACAGTTGGCCTAGATTTGGGTACCCCGACGATGCTGATAATGCCAATGGTATCAACACTCGAGCATTATTGGAGATTATCAGAGGGTTATTGGCTATCCAGTGTCATACCCCAGAATCAGAATACTGGAGAGCGGAGGACAGACACAGCCAGCTACGTACATTGAAGTATAATCTATCTCGATATATGGTCACGGCTGTCTAGATGTATGAGGGTTTATCTACTAGCCAACAGTCACTTATGGTCAAGAACAAGCCTAGTGTCTCGATCTCAACAAGCAAGTAATTGTTACAAGATGTAAGATCATCAGACATACAAAGTAAGACATCCCAAACATTACATATTCAGATGATCATGAATCTAGTCATACAAAATACGAAGACTAGCAAGATTTTAAGTCATACATGATCAACCCTAGGATTTGTCAATCATGTTACAGCCCGTAGGCAGACAAAAATTAAAGTTTCAACACGAGCTAACACTTGCTCGGCGGCCAACGCCTCAAAAGAATAATTTACAAATAAAGTGGGAGAGCAAAATAAGAAACCCACTCATTGCCAGGATTACGTCTGGTGTTCACCATCTGGCTGGAAGGCAGGAAGATCCTCGGGTGCTACTCCGAAATTTGGCCATATAAAACCAGCTGGATCAGACCCCAGAAAGATCAAGTACCACAAGGAAGGTTTCACTTAAGAACTAAAATCAGCATATTAGCACATAAGGACATAAATGAAATAATAAAAGATATGCGTTAGGAAAAACAGGGTGATAAATGATAAGATAACTAAAGGAACTATTTCGGTAACCAAGTTACAACCCGTAAACCAAACAAGGACCGGGATTGTAACCCTTCACCTGAACAGAACTTAGTCTCTAACCAATTATCGATAAAGTAAAGCATACACAAGCACGTCCTGAGATAGCCATGTACTTGATCTAGGCAAGACTAGACAAGACTCCATCCATCAATCACGACCAAACAATGAGTACAGCTTGATACTTTAACTAACTAGGGTTATCACAAGCTTAGTTACTAACAAAATGCATCGAGATGTTCCAATAGCCACAAGCCCTGCAGTCTCAATCCAGGTTATCCGGTCGCAAGTTGAGAGAGTTGGATTAGGTGACTTAGAGGTGCAACACATGACAGTGTGCTGGAAATGTGCCCTACTCGACGGCAGGCTACAAGTCCAATTAGAGCGCCCAGATAACGGGACTGCCTGTAGATGGGAAACCTCTTCATGGATTACTTGATCATCTAGTCATTATCCTAGTCAGATTCAGTACGAATCCCTAACCATGGAAATCAGGAATTCATATCCTAGACATGATGCAAGACGAGACATGTAGCTTATACAAGCATAAACACCCACGGTGTCAAGGCAATGGTTACTTTAGCAAGTCAAGTAGTTGTTGCCACAGCGTTCAAGACTGTCATGTCAGGCCAGGTTACTTGTTACTTGTCAAGATTACTTATCAGGAGTGCGCCTTGATGGGCCACTATCAAGAGTTATCATATCAAGTTGCTTGTCAAGAGTGCACTATGATGGGGTATTATCGGGGAATTATCATGTCATGTTGTCTTGTCGTGTTCGTGTGGTCATGTCGTGATCATGTTTTAGATTAAGACAAGTCAAGCTCAAGATTCACAATCATCAAATCGGGTAGTCGCAAGTTAGGTCAAGTACAAAGGATAAGCAATTAATATTAAAAAATAATTAAATGACTGATCATGCAAGAGGCAAGGGGTACCATGGCCAACAAGTGGCATTGGACAAGTTGCGCCAGGGTAATAGGTTACGCCAGGCACTAGGGGTGCCAAGGCTACAGGTTGTGCCCAAATTAACATTAGGTTGCGCCAAGGCACTGGGGTGTCAGGCACTAGAATGCACGAGGTCGGGTCGAGTTGTGCCAGGGCAATGAGTTGCGCCAAGGCAAGTCGGGTCAAGACAGGCTGGGTTGCACCAGAACAAGTCGGGCCAAGTCAGGTTGTGCCAGGCACTAGACTACGCGAGGCTAGGTTGCGCCAGAGCAAAGTTTAAACTGTGCCTAGCTCAGTTGCGCCAGGCTGAGCGAGGCTAGGTTGCGCCAGGCTGAGCGAGGCTGGGTTGCGTTAGGCTAAAGAGCACTGGGCTCCCCGGGTTGCGCCAGAGCTAAAGAGCTCGCGCAACACAGTGGCGCAAGCTAAAAAGCTTGTGCACACTGCTCAATGTCTTCTCCAAACAGCAAGAAAATTCATAGTTTGAACCCATGGCTTCAAAAGTCCATAACTTGGTCAAAACAAGTCCAAATCCAACTTTTCAAAGGTCAAAATTGGGTAGAATAAAATTTCCTACAACATGAAATAATTAGTTTTCAAAAATACCAAGTTTTCATAGATCAAAACCAAGAAAATCATAAAAAAGATCAAAACTTATATATACAAAAATCTATCCATCAAAACCAAAAATGACAAGTTCTAAAGAGGCTCAGAACTATGAGAGAAAGACAACGGAACAATAAAATCCAAGATCCATTATGAAGCAAGTTGTACTTGCCTAGAGCTCTTGGGTGTAGGTGGAGAGAGTAAATGAAGAAGATGGAAAAGTTATGAGAAATAAATGGAGGAAAGAGAGTGGAATTGACTTATATATCAACCCCCCCTCTCATGATGAACCAAAACAAACCAAACCAAGCCAAGCCAAGCCAAAATGAACCAAGGTAAACCAAGTCAAGCCAAAATATGTCAAGTCAGGCTAGACAAGTCAAAATACGGGCCAGGAATTCGTACACGTATACTGAAAATACGTATAACAAAAAACGGGAGTGACATCCAGTATCACTAGATGGGAGTTTAGCAACACCAACAATTTTACATCAATAGCATAATGTCATATTGAACCAAGGATTATGCTCAATCCTAGAGAGGGGCGAGAGGACGGACTCGGGTGCGTTGTTTATATTTTCCTGAATCAAGCCGACGTATTTTGATAGCACGAAGGATGTTATAACGGAAGATGCTTGGCTTCAAGATATTGAGGCTATCTTGACGACGGCCACGGTCCTGACCGAGGAACAGATAGATCAGGTCTGGTTGTAGCTTCAAGTCCTTGCCCGTAATTTGTAGGCATTTATAGAGGTTGGCATGAGACATCATATCCCTTAGGATAGCTTCAGGGCCAAGTATTTTAGCATAGTGGCACAGTATGGGCTACAACAGAGGTTCATTGGCCTCAAAGTGGCCGACAGGATAGTAAACGACTATGCAGCGGAGTATTACATATTGCACAAATTTGCTCTGACAATGGTAGCCATGGATCCATAGAAGGACATGAGGTTCTAACAGAGGCTTCATCTAGATATTTTGCAGCTGGTAGAGGGGCATCACTACCAGACGTTTGATTTTGTATTGACGACAGCTAGAAGGTACGAACTTACTATTCAGAAGTTGTCAGCAAGGACTAGAGGCCAGAAGAAGTCTCATTCCTATAGTTGGGGCGGAGGAACATTTATTCGGATGTTAGTACCAGTATCTAGCATCCGTATACATGGTTCAGCCACGAAGAGGCCAGCGATATCAAATTTGGCGGCACCGGCTCGACAACATCAGTCGAGGTATCAACAGCAGTATTAGAGGGCGCTAGTGGTTTGTACCTATTTTGGCGAGGAAGGAAACACTGGGATGTGTGCAGCACAGAAAATGGACAGTGCTTGAGGTATGGAAGTTCGTACTACAGGATAGCCACTTGCCTATAGATGTAGAGGCTACGAGGGCCATTTTAGCAATTCCTGGCATTGTTATCCCAAGGGCAGTGTCGTATCAAGGGCCAACACTATTAGTGAGGCCATTAGCCCAACATTCATTGTCGACACAGGCTCAGATGTTTCGACAGAGACAGCAGCAGTTTGGTCATCAGAGGACACATCAGCATAGGAAGCAGGGTGCTCAGCTGGCATTCACCTTGTCTCTGGAGGAGGCATTAGCATCGGACGATGTGGTGGCAGGTACCATTTTAATCGCATATTTCCTGTTGTGGCATTATTTGATTCGGGAGCTTCTTATTCATTTGTATCTACATGATTTGGGACATGCATTGGATTGAAGTTCGAGAAGTAACTAGAGAGGTTGAATATGCCTACTGGTATAGGCACATGGGAGTCACTAGAGTGTGCTTAGTGTGTCCAGTCGTAGTATGTAGGTATTTATTATGTACGAGATTTATTAAGTTTTCTATGGATAACTTTGATGTTATCAAGGGAATGGACCAGTTGAGAGACAGTCATCCGACAATAGATTATTGCGGAGGTAGAGTGTTATTCAGCATTTCGGGCGTTGAGGAGTCCGTCTTCGTTCGATCATTGGATGATCATTCCAAGGGTGTAGTTGTGTTAAAGCATGGGGAAAAAATTTGAGTCCATAAGCATAAGGGAAATGCGTCGAGCTGCTCAAACAAGATAGTCTGACCAGTAAAGTTAGCACTATACAGCCAAACGCTATGCCAGTTGGATACAAAAATAAAGAACTTCATTATTTTGTAAAGAAGGCTCTGTGATATGCACTAGAAGCTATGCGCCAAAGACGGTGGTTCTGAGAAAGCTTATGCGACATAAACAATAAATTTTATGCGGCATACAACGTAGCTGCACAACCCATTCAGATAGTATGTTAAAAGCCATACTGCTACGTAATATGTGCATACGACGGTTACGCTTAAGGCGTAATCGCTTACATCAACATAATAATTACATTTGTCTATATACAACAGAGCACTGCCACATGGCACTATGCGACGAGGACTTATGAGCTTGACTATGAAAGCGCATACAATTCCATACAGTCTTTCCTCCTCGTCCTATGCAGCAGAGCAGTGACTATATGGCAGGACGGTTATAAAGCTGAGGAGATTATGTGTAGTCAATACGCATACATTTAAAATGCATATGTTTCAGTTGATAACATCCGCATTAATGAGAGGTTTTAAACCATTATAAAACATGACACGTGTCGGGTCGTCCATGATATGCGCATACATTCATATTCGCTTTATACATTGTAGTTATTGTAGAATCTTATGCCCCAGTATATTCTTATGCGCCAAAAGCAAAAAATAGTGACTTTTCAGATTTTATGCACGTACAGTCGTTAGAGTGTAAATGGTTATAAATAGTTGGGATATATGCTTTCCCAATGATTCAGATAATCGAAAGCAGAGTGTATTGAGCATACTGGTTGCCCAAATTTTTCGAATGAGTTAGGCTTAGCAAGTTCGCCTCTTCAACACTTGTGTTCCGATCGTCAAGGGAGTAAAGAAGTCAGTTGCATGACTTGATCTCCAATGCCACACTTTCCTAGATTCTTTCGTACATAGAATTCCAGTGTTAGGATTCTTTGTATCTTTTGTTATTTTATAATGAACATTTTTTTTGTAAATGTCTACAAAAATGGAGACTCTGCTGGAGAAGACCTTCTCCTCCGACGAGAATACAGTGGCACAATCTAATGTCCCAAAGCTTTGAACCACTCAATGAACGTTGGTCGTGCAATTCGGCAAACAAGCTTTCGTGGAAATGCTATTGGGGGATAGCTCAAGGCCCTCTCCAGGTACATAACAAATCCAAAGAAGTCTAACAAGACTTGGCTTCCTAGGGCTCGTGCTTCATACCCCAATGTTGCTGAAGACATTAGACCAATAAAGGGGTTGTCTGCTGCAGAACCAAATTATGTGCTGCCCCTACCAACCTTTCTAACTGCACATAACCAGAAGATGAAGAAGGTCATGCAGAAGCATCATGTGCATGCTTCCCGGAAGACCCTGCAGTCTGCAAGGAAGGTGGACGAACATGTTGTTGCCATTCGCAGCATAATGGAAGGCTTTGAAATCGTTCAGGCCCAACAATTGTGTTACATGCACGGGAAGAAGAGTCCCAAACACTTAAGTCTTGACAGAATAAATAACTACGATGTCAAGGGCTTGAGTGTTAATTAGGAACTCTTCTCAACCTAATGCGCGGTCAATATAATGCATAGAAGAAGAAAATCTCTTGAGGTAGAATAGTGATTCCCAACTTAGCTGCATGAAGGGTAAAGCTCTTGTATGCGCAAAGGGTGCTGTGCGCTCCCATGATCATGAAGTTGGGCCTAGTTCTTTGAAACATCAATGCATGCGCAAAAAAAGGGTTCTGTCTTCAACAGAATCTCCTATCCAGAAGTTCCCATGCACTAAGGTTCTGGACTTGGCAATGAAATAGATTATCTATATGCGTCGCAGGGTGATAAGTTAAGAAAGACTAAGCCAACCTGTGCCATGCGCGCTCAAGCTGCTACACCAAAAAGACATGCGTCATTCCAACTCATCCGTGCATCGGATAAAAACTCTGTAGACTGGACGCTTCATGTACTCAGCCTTCATGCGCCACTTATGGTGCAGAAACATACCTATGTGCAAGGGCTTCCCATGTGCGTGAAGTAGGTCTGTTTCACAAATCTTCCACAAACGACCTATGTGTAGTGTACGGGTTTTCCATGCACATGAAGTAGGTTAGGGTGCACTAGCCTTGCATACAAACCCATGCGTAGAGACTTCCCATGCGCGTGGAATGGATTCAAAGGCAAACATCCCTCATTTGACCTGCATGACGTATTATGTTACAAGCGCGAGGCAAGGGAGACTACTGTTACTAATGTGGTGTCCACTAAAGGGCATCGTTGAACTTGCATAGTCATCAACTGTTGTTGCATGAAAGCAGCATAAACTCCACTAAAGCAGTCCATGTTCTAACGACAACGTGTTGCTTCACCATCCCGACAATGTCTCGGAAAACAAGTTCAAAGCATCGAATGAAGACGATGAATTACATGTGGAATTCGTCTATATGTCATAATAAAAGTGATGGTAAGAACGACAAAACTAAACCATCAAAAGTCCTAGAATGTCGAAACGATTGGCCCAAATTGAAGGATGTGAGTCGAGAGGAGTTAGATTTTTCCATAAACGTGAAGGTTTTGGTCCTATAGTACAAACCCCAAAAGAAATAAAGCGTGTAGATTTTAAATGGGTATTTGTGAGGAAAACAAATGAAGATAATGAGATTCAAAGATAAAGCACGTTTGGTTGCTTAAGGATACTCACAAAGACCGAGAATATAATATGAAGAAACGTATTTCCCGGTCATTGTTATCATCACTTTTAGATAATTGATAAGTCTCGTTGTTTCTGAAAAACTAGATATGAAACTCATGGATGCGATAACAACATACATATATGGTAACATAGATAGTGAAATATACATGAATACCTTTGAAGGATTTAATTTATCATAAACCAAGTAAATATGCATTCTATTAGTCTAAAACAAGTTTTATATGGATTAAAACAATCCAAAAGAATGTGGTACAATAGGCTCAACGAATACCTATATATGGGAGGTTATAAAGCCGGTCATATATGCCCGTGTGTTTCATCAAGAAATTCATGAACTAATTTATCATAACAGCAGTATATGTAGATGACATGACATGATAGCACCTTTGAAAAGATTGAAAAAATTGCGAACTATCTTAATAAAGAATTTGAATGAAAGACTTGAATGAAACCAAAAATTGTCTTTGTATGCAGATCTAACATAGTAAGGATGGAATTTTAATCCACCGAGACAAGTATGCTAAAAACCTTCTAAAGAGATTTAATATGAGTAATTTTCATCCACTCAATATACCTATAGTTTTGATGTGGCTTATTTAAGTGTTGTAGGTGCCTTACTTTATTTGGCTCGTCGATATATTAGTTTCTGTGAACCTGCTTGCTAGATATAGCCTTGTACCTACACGTAGACATTGGAATAACATAAAAACACATACTTCGACACGTTAAAAAGACCATTGATCTTGGTTTATATTATTCATATAAAAGGGCTGATCGTGTTGGATATGCAAACTCAGATTATTTATATGATCCCATAAGGGAAGATCACATACATGATTTTTTTTTTCTTAACAATAAGTCATTCATTTCATAGAGACATGTTAAACAAACAATTGTGACGACATTAACCAATCATTCAAAGATCTTTGCACTTCAAAAACACAAGGTGAGAATGTGTATGGCTACAATCAATAATTCATCAAGGGGGAGTTATGAACTCCCATAAGTTATAAACAAACCTACAATAATTTATGATGATAATATAGCTTGCATAACACAAATTCAAGAATACTTCATCAAAGGAGACATGATAAAGCATATTTCACCCAGATTCTTCTTCACCCACCACCTTCAGGAAGAAAAAGTGATTAACGTAAAGCAAATTTCAGTATTTAGAAAATCTCCAAATATTTTCACAAAATTACTCCCAAAGTCAACATTCTAGAAGGTGGTGTACCAGATTTGCACAACAAAACTTGATCAAATAGCAATATGAAAATAGATTGAAATGATTGGAGAGGAATATAATATCTAATCTATTAGATGGGGGAAGTGATCTTTCACTTAAATGATGTAAGACATGAATGTAATAAGTTGTATGTTAATTTTGAAGAGGAACATCCTACATATGCAAATGGAGACGTCCTAAAGAATGTATTTACGCATTATACTTTTTTTTTCGTACAATGAATACTCTTCTTTCACCAAAAAAATTGTTTCAAAGGTGGATTTCTTCCTTATGAAACTTTTTAATGAGGCAATGCTCAAAAGTAGACATCCTTAATTAAGTGGGCTGTCCGCCTATTTAGGGATGCCAAAAGATGCATCATAATTCTAATTATCCATAGATATATGTGTGTTAGATTAATAAAGAGGCCCGATAAGGTTATTAGGAAATACATCATCTTCTCTCTCTCTTTTATAACAATATTCTTCCATATTTCATTGCTTTATTTTTCTCATTTCATTTCCTCACTTACTGACCAAGTAGACTCAAAATAGCAAATCAATTTTCATTGCTTTAAGAAGATAATCTATTCATCACACCACATACAGCAGCAAGAGAATTTTTTTTTTTTTTACAACATTGGATATGAGACCGATCAAGGCAAGACTAGAGGCTGAAAAGTGAACAAAATCGTATTTATGAACCAAGATGTGCCCATAAAAAATGAGACGGATCATAATAGAGGAACAAGCCACATTTCACTACATCAATTACGTTGGCCCACTAAAGCACATGGAACGACATTCGGGCCCTCAACCTGACCATAAAAACGATCTGGAACAGAATAGACATTCATATGAAGCCAACTTTTAGAGAGTGAAGGAAGATATATATCACGGGAATAGAAACTCTGACCACTAATGCACGTCCTGTTGAATATTACAAGAAAACCAAATTCATGAAGAAACATATCCTGAGCACAATTCCTAGAAAACTTGAGTTCGGAAGCAGATATTAGTAGTTCAATTGACATTGAAATTTTAACATAGCTCCTCGGACATGCATCTACTTCACCGAGAATGATAGATATTACTCCTGTACACAAAACTAGGATAATAGCAACCCCGGCAATTCAAAACACAGTTGAACAAGTAAAAGACTGCAAACAATATTTTTGCTTTTTACATAACTATCAAATTTCTTAAGCATAAAGCTACTCTGCTACCTGGTGCAATGTTACTTCCAAGAGGGGCGGCTATTAGGTCCTGGGCAGTCTCTGGCAAAGTGCCCCGGCTGCTGGCATTTATAGCATACAGAATTACCACCACCCACTGCAGCACTTGTATGCCTATACCCAGTATCACCACCAAATGACTGACCTTGCCTACTCGTCCCACTTGGACAATTCTGGAAGTTATGACCAGTAGATCCGCAGTTATTACAGAAAGTTGGTGCCTCCCTGTTCCCGAAATTGTTACCCATAGCACCACCATATCCACTAGCATGCAAACCTGAATGATTTGCTGACTCCACTCTATAGCGGTCGGTACCGGCACTATTGATAGGGGTGTTTGGGAAAGGTTGGGCACCAGACTTGTATTCCATATTACCATAAGCAGTATTAGCCATTCCAGGGCCCGGGGCAAAGTTTCCATGAGCTTCAACCGACAACTTCTCAATTAAACCCAAAAGGTACCTACTCTCCAATGATGGATTAACTTTCTCTGCTTTTATGACAGTTGATTTCACACGTTGCTCGTCACTAAACGTCTCCTCCTTGACTTTCAGCTTAAATAAATACTGAGTAAAAAGTACACTCCTAATGGCTTCTGCAAACTTTACTTCATCTTGTTCATCGGTCTTCAAAATGCACAACTCCTTCGCAGAGATACCCATGAGTTCCTCACCAGATTCCTGGAAAGCAGTAACCCATGTCATACCTGTATGATCTTGTATCTGAAACTGAAGCAGATACCTGTAGTCACATTCAGGGAAACTGCGATCACACCGATCACAATGCCATGACCCATCGCCGTTATTGTTAACCTTCTTGTTGCACTGGCGGTCACCATTCATCAGGGGGCAAGCTGTATAAAAGAAATTATCGGACTTTATAAATGAAACAGTAGCTTTTACAGTTATCCAATCTGGTTTCTCAGATCTTCCAAGACCTTCATCTTTTATCTGTGAAACAGTCTTCCGGACATCAGGCCTCCCAGTAGATGAATCCCTCGATATAGAAGGAGCAGCGACTGTCTTTCCTTCTCTGTTAAACCACTCCTTCAACCTGTGTGCCTCAGGAAAATCAGGGTCTACAAAAAGTTGGCTAGTAAATGATGTTCCCACTGACTTCCCACTAAAGTCATTGACTTTACCATTTTTGACACCTAAAACAGGGTATACACCAGAATCACACATATCTTGCAGCCGCTGACCTTCCCCACCGCAGAAGTTTCCCCACAGAGTTACTTCAACGCTACGACCAGACATATCCTTCAACTGAAGAGTTCTTTTGCAAGTTTCTGTGCCTCTTTTTGTCATTATTGAACTTGCAGTACTTATTGAAGCAACTATACCAATTATATCAACTGTGCTATTATTTTCCATACTCTCAATTTCACTTATCGGTCGAAAATTGAACTGCTGCCTTGGGATAGAGTTGTCCTCCTCTAAGCATTGCTGAATCGTTGATGTAGAATCCAAAACTATTTCATATTCATTATTGAGATGATTGAAAGTCTTTTGTGCAGGTTTTAAAGTCCCTTTAGATATCAAGTAAACTTTCCCTGCCTCAATCTGGTCATAGAACTGGTCAACTACCAAGTTAAAACAGGTAACCCGTATCTCTCCTCCCTCGGAATCAAGAAGCTCAAAGTTAAAAACTTTTCCCTCTCCTCTTGCATTGCTGTAGCGTCTGACCTCACCCTTTGAAGTCACCCTTGCCTTGATTGTCCACCTGCCCTGATAAGGATTTAGAGCAGCAATTGGAACAATTCGAGCAGGAGCTTCGTTCTTAGCAACAGGGCCTCTATTCATGTACATTGGAGGAGGCTGCTGATACGTTTGTAGTGCAGGTCGACCATAAGTATTTCCAGGGGGGCGAAAACCTCCAACAGCTGTACTTGGGAGTCTCTGGTTATGAATACCACCATTTGGGCGCAAATCGCCAGAATTTCCTGAACCAGGATCAGCTTTTGGATGTACTGAATTCACATTATTGATATTCCTGCTAGGCATAGAATCAGGAGTGACTGTATTTCCATAAGCTGTATTATTTAATGCAGGCTCGGGTTTGGAATTTATGGTGCTTCCACCCATCATGTTTTGTCCAGAAACAGGACCAGCAGAATGCAAACCACCATATGACTGGGGAGTTCCAGTATTTGTCCTACCCTGATCGTTTCCAGATGTCGTAGAAATCGTAGGAGCTCGAGCCTGTGGAGCAGCATTACCGCCATGATAGTTTATCGGGTCTCCAATTGGATCGCACTTCTCAGCTAACACATCCAAGTTGATGACGATTATTATCCTGAATTTTATTGTCAACAGGGGAATGGCAAAGCAAAAATGATAAACCATCAGTGCACAAATCACGAAGTCTTGCAATGTAAACTAAAAAATGAAAAGACAAAAGAAAACAACTCAAAGAAAAGAAAAGAAAATGCAACATTACTAGTCAAAAGGTAAATCTTGTGATAGAAAATGAAGTAATGTAACATAAACAGCAAGAACATCTCACACAACCTTTATCTCCATTTTTTGGGGAACACCACTAGATATAAATTCAAATTTAAGCAAAGGAATAATATCAAGTAAAACAAAAAAGCACAGAAAATTGTAATGTGTTATTGAAACAAAGCAGGCCAGACAAACCAAAAGAACTGGCAACATACTAAAAGAGCTGATATTAAAAGTCAATCAATCAGCAATGAGTGTTTTGTGTCGTGTTAAATAGGTGTTCGACATGGCACAACACGATACAGGCACAACACTATTTTTTGTAGTCTCCATGCTTCCTTAGTCAAATTCTTTTCACCAGGCTTCTCAACAATAACCAACATATTTGAAATATCTACTTTGGGTACAATTGCGATTCAAATTTAATGGCCAATTTACTTGATGAAATTTCTTTTGCGGACCATCTTCTTAACCAAAACAAGTAGAATATTACAAAGATTAATATGTGAAAGTTTCAAGAAAGGGAAAATAAAATAATTTTGCTTTACTATGTAACATATTTATATCACAAACCCTCAATTGGAAGTATCAACACCCATGTTCTATGAGTAGGAGACAAAAGAAGAATGATCTTTGATTTCATAAGCTAAAACTTCATTGACCAGCAAGGTAAGTCCTGTTAGTCCCTTGGCAAACAATCGATGGAAAAACTCGATTTCAGAAACAATTGTAAAGACAATGTTTCCAGCAACAACACCCTAAAGAAGGTGATGTTGTATTACGAGAATCTAAAAAGATTTCGTAATTTTTTTCGAAGGCAACTGAACCGTATAACTTCTAAAGAGAAGCCACAGTATTCTCGAAGGCAACAGAGGAAGAAGAAAGCCTGCTGGGGTGAAAGATCACCGGCGCTCAAAGCTATATCCGCCTTACAGACAAGCCTCCAGGAACCAGCAAGTTCGAAGAGAACTTTAGAACGCTAGCCAAAAATGTCGACGACTCCTCGGAATAGCAGCAGCACTTCTCTCTCTCTCTGTGGAAATTTTCTGTGTATTTTCTGTAACCTTGGAGAGAGGAGATGCTTCTGATATTATAGGCACGAGATGGGCTTTTCAAATTCTGAACGCACGCCCTGGTTTAATGCCAGATCCGAATTTTCTGGATCTGAGCCCACAAGACCAGCGGACGTTACATAACTTGAACGGCCCACTCGACCCGCTCGACCCGCTCGACCCGTACGCTCAGTACGCTCAGTACGCTCAGTACGCCCCGTAGGGCCGCGCAGAGGCTCGCGCACGAGCGCACAATGCGCCTTGCGACGAACTGTCGTGCTAAGTGCAAAGTGCCATCAAAAAGCCACATTAAGCCTCAAAAGCCCATTAGCCCAAGCCCAAGCCCGAGCCCGAGCCCGAGCCCGAGCACGAGTCCGAGTCGCTAAGCCCCTTCGGGGCTTAGCTCCAATAGATTTAAATCTATTTTCATTTGGCCAAAAGTTGGTTTCTTATTCTCACCTCTATGTAAAATCCCCCCACATGGCACCCTCCATTGGGCCTCAACCCATGTGCATCTCTCTATTCCTTCATAAGTAATATATAGAGATACATATTGGTGTGATTTTCCGATGTGGGACTATCTTTTAACAATAGAATGTTGTGAACACACAACTCATAGAATAAAACACCAACAATCCCCCACATATCTATATATATATGAGTTAAGCGTTCCACATAATAACTGTCCATTATGCATTAGGATAGATGTCGCTGACGACTTGAATCTTCCCGCATGGGTTGAACAACAGTATGATACAAGAATGGACTACGCCTTGAATTCTGTACCACAGCTGTAATTTTTCCCACTCACATAATGTAGTTATTTGTGCTTCTGGCTGCACATTAAAGGCCTTGTGCCAGCCTGGATTTCAATGTATGTATTTTGGGCGTCTACAAATTTACCCTCAAGAGACGGCCTGATATCTCTTTGTCCATACACTATAGGTGAGTTCTTTATTAAAGAGACATGGCATGAAGCGTCCAACGCTTCCTTTGCGGTGCTACGCCGCTATGACATGGCCTTAAGCCGAGGGCCTTACCCCGAATCACCGGAAACCTCATCGTAGTGTCATACTACCCGTAGCATGAGGTCTAGCCCCTTTGTAGTGCCAAACTACCCAGCATGAAGCCTTACGCTTCTGTGCGGTGTTACGCCGCTACGACATGGCTTGCAAGGCCGAGGCTTTATCCCTAGCCGGGTTTACGTCATTGTGGTGTCGTGCCACCCGTAACATGAGGAACACCTCCTCTTTGTAGTGCTGACTACATCCCTCTTTAATTCAATATACAGCATTAGGCCAACTGCCTATTTGCGGTGCTACGCCGCTGTGACTTGGCTAACGTAGCCGAGGATTTACCTCTTTCGAGAACCTCATGGTGGAGTCACCGCCACACATAGCATGGAGTCACACTCCTTGTAGTGCTGTGCTACCATGCTTCCTGTAAAGCATAACAGACCTTCACTCAGTCTGAGAACTCATTAAGGCATTATGCCATCCTTCCCACAGGATCAATTTTTCGTAGAAAATTCATAGTAGACAACAGTGGTTCTGGGTCCGAAACCCTTCCATGTTCCGCAGAACAAGTACCCACTGTTAACTAATATTTTTCCAGTCAATAGTCCTCCCTTGAATCAAAAAATTAGATATCTGGTAGATTTCTCTTTGAACCAATAACATAAAATTTATTGATAGAATTATAATGACACAATATTAGAATGCCTTCAAACCCATCTTCCTTGCTGTGTCCTCAACCAGCTGTCGTTTGAGGCCTTTCGTGAACGGATCCGCCAGGTTCTCCTGACTCCGAACATCGATCACTGCAATGACGCCTCGTTTGATGAGATCGTTCACTGCTCTGTGCTTTAACCGCACAGTCCTCTTCTTCCCGTTAAAGAGTTCATTTGATGCTACTGCTGCTGCCGCCTGGTTGTCACAGTATATCGGGATTGCCGGTATCTGAGCTCCAACCACTGGAAGATCATACATGAGCTCCCGAAGCCACTCTGCCTCATCTGCAGCAGCATCCAATGCAAAAAATTCAGATTCCATGGAGGAGCGAGATAACATTGTCTGCTTCTTCGATTTCCACGATATAGCAGCTCCGCCCAAAACGAATATGAATCCACCTGTAGAATACTCGCTCTCCACCTCTGAACACCAGCTAGCATCACTGAAGCCTTCCACTACTGACGGATCTCCGCTGTAGTATAGTGCAAATGTCTGAGTCTTTTTTAGATATCTCATAACACGCTTCACAGCGTTCCAGTGTTCAACGCCTGGGTTGCTAGTGAACCGACTCAGCATTCCCACCGCAAAAGCTATGTCAGGCCTTGTGGCAGTAGTAGCGTACATCAAGCTTCCGATGACGCTGGCGTACTCCAACTGCTTGACGCTTTCTCTCGAATTTGGCTCCAGCTTCTGATCACTCCGGTACGGTGTATCAATTATAGGAAGATCTTGATACCCGTATCGAGTGAGCATTTTCTTAATGTAATGAGATTGTGACAGTGCTATTCCCGTGCCTGTCCGGATGATCTTGAGCCCCAAGATAACATCGGCATCCCCCAAGTCTTTCATACTGAACTTGGTCGAGAGAAATTTCTTTGTCTCTGTGACACAGCTTAAATCCGTACCTAGGATTAGCATGTCGTCAACGTATAGACAAACGATAACTCCTCTTCCGTCAGCAAACTTAGTATAGACACACTTGTCTGTTTCACTGACTTTGTAGCCATTTGACCTTATCACTTTGTCAAACTTCTCATGGCACATTTTGGGAGCTTGCTTCAAACCATATAGAGACTTCATCAACTTGCAGACTTTGTCTTCCAGACCTCTGACGACAAATCCTTCTGGTTGTTGCATGTAGATCTCTTCGGTTAGTTCGCCATTAAGGAATACCATTTTCACATCCATCTGATGTATCACTAGTTTGTGTATTGCTGCTAGAGCAATTAACAATCTGATGGTTGTCATCCGAGCTACTGGAGCATAAGTATCAAAATAGTCGATCCCCTGTTTCTGAGCAAACCCTTTGGCCACTAGCCTGGCCTTGAATTTGTCGATGGTTCCATCTGCTTTCATCTTCTTCTTGAAGATCCATTTGCATCCGATGGGTCTTGCTCCTTCTGGCAGGTCAACTAACACCCATGTATTATTGGAGGTGATTGAGTCAATCTCATTGTCTATCGCCTCCTTCCATAATACAACATCTCTGGTCTTCATCGCTTCATCATAGGTAAGCGGATCTGCTTCCACATGATAGGTGACGAAGTCATCTCCGAAGTCTTTCGGTCTCCTTACTCGCTTAGTTGACGGCTCAGCGAGTTCTGGTTCAACTGGTGTCTCTTCGACAATAGCTTCTTCTTGGACTACTGGTTCGATAAGGACTTCTGTCTGCTTTGCACTCTCATCATTCTCCGGAAGATCCGCGAGAACAATATTTTTGTGCCTTGCAAACTTGTCTTCAAAATATTCAGCATCGCGAGATTCAATGATATGATTTGATTCTATATCAAGGAATCTCCGAGCATCACTCTTCTCGGCATAACCCAAGAAGATAGCCTTAGTAGTCCAAGTCCCCAGCTTCTGAATCTTCAGATCTGGGAGCTTCACATAAGCCAGACACCCCCACACTCGAATGACATTCAAGTTAGGTTTGACTTTGAACCAGAGTTCATGAGGGGTTATGTCCGAAGTTGCATACGGTACTCTATTGAGAATAAAAGTAGCCGTTAATGCAGCTTCTCCCCAGAAGCTCTTTGGAAGACCCGCAGTCAACAGCATAGAGTTCATCATCTCTGTCAACGTTCTGTTCTTCCTTTCTGCTACTCCGTTGGATTGAGGAGAGTACGGAGCCATCGTCTCATTTATGATTCCATGTTCTTTACAGAATGATGAGAAATCATGAGACCGATACTCCCCGCCTCGATCACTCCTTAGCCTTTTGAGTTGTTGTCCAGTTTGCCGTTCAGCCTCGGCCCTGAACTCCTTGAACTTCTCGAATGCTTCGTCTTTAGACTTTGAGCAGGTAGACAAAAGCATACTTTGAGAAGTCGTCGATGAAAGTAATAAAATACTTCATCCCGGCTTTTGTAGAGAATTGCTTGAAATCACAGATATCTGAGTGAACCAACTCCAGAAGATCTGTGCTTCGATGGACCCTGTGAAAGGGTTTCCTTGTGATCTTCGTCTGAGCACACACTTCACATTTCTCTACCTTACCCCCACACTTGGAGATAAGTCCTAGGCTAGACATTTTGTTAATTCTTTTACAATGAACATGTCCTAGCCTATTATGCCACAACTCAAAAGAATAGTTCAAAGTAGAAATAGCATTAATATCATTTTGCTGGGTTACAACAAGCTGAATTTTGTACATTCCTTCAGTCTGGAAAGCTTTTTCGAAGAATGTACCCTTCTTGGACATCACCATCTGGCCAGCATTGATGTCCATCCTCAAGCCTGCGTTACAAAGCAGGCTCCCAAAGATCAGGTTCTTAACAATTGCAGGAACATGCTTCACTCCTTGAAGCGTCAGAGTGTTCCCCGATGTGAGTTTCAGCTCCACCGTCCCGATCCTCAGTACTTCAGCTTGTGCCTGGTTTGCCATTATGACTTTCTCGGAAGTTGGCTCATATGAGTCGAACCATTCCTTGTCTGAGCAGACATGACATGTCGCACCAATGCCTATCCACCAGTCCGAGTCAACCCCCACATTTGCAACCTGCGCTATCATTGCAACCAGATTAGTAACCAAAGAAACCTCACTAGGCTCACCTTTTTCTGGTTCCTTGCAGTCACTTTTGTAGTGGCCCTTCTTGCCACATTTGTAACAAGTCACATGGGACTTGGACTTCTGATTCTTGAATGAAGGACTCTTCACTTTCAGATTAGTGAAGTCCTTCTTATGAGGAGAAGCCGCCTGCTTTCCCTTGTACTCTCTAGTTTGGACCAGATTTGCTTTCGCCAGTTGTTTGGACAGAGAATCCATCTTCTGTTGAGAGCACATCTCGTCCTCAACATGGATCTCTTGCAGGAGATCTTCCATACATATGTCCAGCTTCTTGCGGTGCATCCTTGCATAGAAGTTGCTCCAACCCGCATGAAGTTTAGAGACGATTCCTGCAACGACAAACTTGTCGACAAGAGGCATCTTCTCGTCATCTAATTTTTGGCGTAGCTTCAGAAACTCCTTTACTTGGGGCAGCATAGCCTTCTCATCTTCGAAGGTCCACTTGTGGTATCTTTCAACCAAGAAGATCTTGGACCGATTCTCGTCATCTTCATACAATTTCCCCAAGGAGTCCCAAATCTCTTTGGCAGAATTCTTCTTGGAATAGGACTCTGCCAGAGAGTCTTCCATGCTATTGAGAATCAACAGTTTACAGATACTGTTTTCTCTAATCCATTTTGCCTGCTTGGACTTAGCAGCGGCAATAACTTCTGCGGTTCCGGTTGTTGGAACGATCGGTTCTTCCTCATTCAGCACGTGGTCAACTTCCACGAGTTGAATGTTTAAGGTTACTTTTCGTTTCCAGATTTGGAAATGTTCGCCGTCGAATTTCTCCAACTTGTTAAAGTCGGTATTGACGAGCGATGCACGTGAGTTATCCATCTTTTCGATATAGCTTTGAGATTGTTAGTCCCTTGGCGAACAATCGATGGAAAAACTTGATTTCAGAAACAATTGTAAAGACAATGTTTCCAGCAACAACACCCTAAAGAAGGTGATGTTGTATTACGAGAATCTAAAAAGATTTCGTAATTTTTCTCGAAGGCAACTGAACCGTATAACTTCTAAAGAGAAGCCATAGTATTCTCGAAGGCAACAGAGGAAGAAGAAAGCCTGCTGGGGTGAAAGATCACCGGCGCTCAAAGCTATATCCGCCTTACGGACAAGCCTCCAGGAACCAGCAAGTTCGAAGAGAACTTTAGAACGCTGGCCAAAAATGTCGACGACTCCTCGGAATAGCAGCAGCACTTCTCTCTCTCTGGAAATTTTCTGTGTATTTTCTGTAACCTTGGAGAGAGGAGATGCTTCTGATATTATAGGCACGAGATGGGCTTTTCAAATTCTGAACGCACGCCCTGGTTTAATGCCAGATCCGGATTTTGCCATCAAAAAGCCACATTAAGCCTCAAAAGCCCATTAGCCCAAGCCCGAGCCCGAGCCCGAGCCCGAGCCCGAGTCCGAGTCCGAGTCCGAGTCCGAGTCCGAGTCCGAGTCCGAGTCCGAGTCGCTAAGCCCCTTCGGGGCTTAGCTCCAATAGATTTAAATCTATTTTCATTTGGCCAAAAGTTGGTTTCTTACTCTCACCTCTATATAAAATCCCCCCACATGGCACCCTCCATTGGGCCTCAACCCATGTGCATCTCTCTATTCCTTCATAAGTAATATATAGAGATACATATTGGTGTGATTTTCCGATGTGGGACTATCTTTTAACAATAGAATGTTGTGAACACACAACTCATAGAATAAAACACCAACAAGTCCCTATCTAACAAAAGATATTCTAATATTATGGTAATTCCTTTTCTTGGTTATAATTTTCTTCCCTAGGAGTGCCACTGAGCAACATCACATGAAAACTTGATGGTAAAATTTCTTAAATATGTAATGGGGCATTCTCTATTTAGAGTAATGCATACCAACCACATCTGTGGTAGGAAAAAAGCTTACTTGATGATGATCATGATACTTTGATTATAATGGCATATCTGAACATGTTAACATTTCAGAAACTACAGTAGCCATCTTTTAGTATTTTAATCTAGATGGCCTAGTCATAATATAAACCAGAAAAGTATCCTTAAATAATTGGAGCATTTTTAATAATGACTGACGGACACACAAGTCAACATTTCCTGGTTCTGACTCCATAGCAAGTTACTATGAGCAACGGAGGGCTTTTCAGTGAAACCTGGAAGCCTGCTCCAAATTTATGGGAGCACAAATTAACCAAATGTTGGAAACATGAAAAAAAATAGACTGGTCAACAAATGTTAGAAATATTCCACTTAGAATACATCTAGGCTAATCATAAGCATTGCCATCTATTATACAAAAAAGCAAATACTAAAGTTCCAAACAAATCTGCCTCGGTAGAGTATTTCCAGATAAACCCTAAGAACAAGTTACAACAAAAAATTGCAGGAAAAAATAATTCACTTCTTCTTCAACAATAGGCATAGTTATCAAAGGAGTAAGATGCATTGCGGTGCAATAATGTTGCACTTAAATACTCCGAACTACACCTTTTGCAGTTGGTGGAAAACAATGTGTCAAAAGACAAATTTACCCCTTCATACAAATATGGTTTTTCCCTAATTGAAAATTTCCTAATTTCTCAACCCTAATCCTACCTAATTTAATTTCTTTTTCTAATTGGAAAAGCATATTTCCATAACCCCATAAAACCCTTGAAATCACTTCTGGCTGATGAGGAATTCATGTTGGCAGCACATTTGATGGATCAACCATGCCAAGTATTGCATCTTTGGAGATTTACGGCCAAGCAAAGGATGTTGTTCAAGATATAGAAGCTCATATGCTCGGTGCTAATTCTAGTGTTGCAGTAGCTAGAAAGAAGTGGCGAACAATGCAAACTGCTCCTAGGCTTCTGGTCAAGGATTTATTCACTTCTTCCTTGAGGGAAACGGAAACCATACTCCTAAAAAAATTCTTCCTTGAGGCCCAAACCCAAACCCTAATTTCTTCTCCCTATTCATGAGCAGCGGCCATGCTCGCGTGGCCGCAACCATGCGAGGTGCAGCCTCACCTGCAGGTAACCTCGACGTCGGAGGGGGAGGGGGGCTAGGTGGGTGATAACCAGGGTTAGCATTTGTGTTCAAACTCAAGCAAGAAGATGAAGATGAGTTGAAGAGTAAAAATAAATAAATAAAAGTTTGGGGCAAAAATGTCAAGTATAGTCATGTGCCATGCACACGTCCATTAATGAAATGGCAGACTAAAGGAAGGTAGTAAATTACAAAAGTGATGATACTTTAGGGTATTTAAGAACCTATAAAAATAGTTCAAGGTATTTAAGTGCAGAAGTATGTATAATTCAGAGTATTTAATTTCAAATTAGCCAAATGTCATCATGTGCATTAAATATTATCAGTCGTCCCAAAGAATTTGGATAAGGCTTGGTTGTTGTTGATGATGTGTATTAAGAATTATTTGTAAGCAAATGATTTATTGTTTCTTTTTCACACAATAATATGATTAGTTAAATTTTCAAGTTTTATTCAAGTGAATTATAGGTATTAGCATACTACTACTTGATGCGGGGCGAAGACCTAAAGAAAATATGATTTGCATGAAATTTATGAAAAAATTGGACACAGAAGCTTTAAATGAAAAGTGAACAATCATCTATTATAAATTTATCAAAAATAATTTTAATAGAAAGACAAAAATAATAATTAGAAATACCCGATTTTGGGAATATGCAGGTTGCATTAGATCTCGAACATGCGAATTTTGTACTAGAGACCAATTCGCATGAACATCATATGCGGAGAAAAGTATTGCCGGAGAAGGAGGCAAAGAAGAAGACAAGATAGATTTCTCATTCTCAAAATCAAAATAGATTTGGCATCACACGATACAAACTGGAAATAAATTTATCATTCTCAAACTATTTCATGTTTGAACATAAAATTCTTCCGTTATGTAAACGTATAAACAAGCCTAAACATAGGCTCTTATACTAAATCCGACGCGAGAAGAAGACCGATAGGGTTCAATTGGACTTATTTGGGTTATGGATCAATTAGACTAATTATTAGAACAAGATCCTAATTATGAACAAAATTACTGATATAATTTCACAAAAGTTATCGCAAGATGCAAAGTTTTATCAATGAACTTAAATATGAGTTTTGGAATATACCGAAGATTCGTGCACTTCTTGAGCAATAAAGAACTAGTAATGGTATCAGAATCCAATGTCGAAAAGGTGTTGATAAATATCGCACAGAAGAAGATTGATGGTAGATGAAACAAGTTTTGAAAATTAAGTTTAAGTTACTTGGGCGTAGCACCAACGTATATAAACTCAATTTTAATTTTTTTTTTTATTCAATTTTTTCTCTTCTACAATTCTTTGGCCCTTTTTATAGCCATAGATTCAATCATAAAATAACACAAAATAACTCAAAGGATAAATAAATAATCCCAAGGAAGATAAGCAACATATCCAAACTAATCCAAAGGAATAAAATTCCAAATATTTCTTTTTTAATCCTGAAAAGCCTCTTGATATATTCATAGGGAGAGGGCCAGGAACATCATGTGATTACACTAATGACTTTTTTAATGAAAATAGGCGTTCATTTAATGTTGTAAAGAGTTCTAGTTACTAAATGCTTGTAGTAGTTGGACAATTTGATGGTCTAAAAGCTCCATCGTACCCGGAGTTGAGGCTTACGATCTTACAAAGGAAAGTGAAAGCTACGAAGGAATAAATAGACTCATTCAAGGTTCACTAGAAGATTTATTGGTGTTCTAGTATGTAGATTGATGGACAGATGGAAGGGTATAACTCATCAATTTTCTAATAAATTGTCCTAAAGGAACAGTTCTTTTTTAAATCAATTGATGGTTCTAAAAATGTCAATGATGCAAAACTTATTATGGGGATGTTGAAAGAAGTTATTGAAAAAGTTGGTGAGGATAATGTTGTACAAGTAAGCGCATTACCTTAGCATTTTCTATTAATTAGTTTGAATTTGAATTGGAGTACTATAGAGTTATATACTCATTTAATAATTTTGGAATCATGTTTTTTCTTATGCAGGTTGTCACGAATAATGCATCGAACTACAAACTTGTTGGAAAATGGTTAATGGAAAATAAAAACATATTTTGGACTCCATGTGCAGCAGACTATTTTCAATTTGATTTGTCAAAAAATTGATGGTCATTCAAAGGGTGGATGAAGTTGTAAAGAAATGCAGGACAATTTTGGTATTCCTTTCCAATCACACTAATGTTCTACATATGATGAGAAGATTCACTAGTAATATGGATTTAATGAGGCATGCAGAATGTCAATGGGAAGTATTTCAATCAGAAGACAGGGCTAAGAACAATTATACATTTGGAAGATTGGACGAAGAGCAAATGAGTGACAACAACAGAGGGGAAGATAATAACTATAATTAAGAAAGTTGTCCTTTTGGAATATGTTGCACTTTGCTTTAAAAGTGCTTACTTCATTAGTGGCTATTTGATTGGTGGATATGGAAGAAAAGTCTTGCATGGATTATATTTATATGCAATAGAGGACTGCAAAAAGAAGATAATGGCAAGCTTAGGGGAGAGTGATAGTGGATTTTTGAATGTAATTGACCATTGATGGGTGGATCAACCCCATCAACCTTTGCATGCATTTGGTTATTATCTTAACCCTAACATCTATTTTATTAATCATGGAGAAAGGAATTCAGATTTGGAAGACAATATTGTTGTTAAAAAAATAATTATTTGATGCGATAAAGAAGCTATTTCCTGATTTAGAACGATGTGATAAAATTATTGATTAACTATCAATTTATCATTTATCAGACAGCTAGAGACATGATGGATGACTTGATAGTCGTAAGAAAAAGAACATCAGTACCGGTTGAGTGGTAGATTACTTAGGAAAGTGAAGTGCTAGAACTTCAAGATTTTACAAAAAGAGTACTCGGTCTTACATGTGTTGCATCTCATGGTCTCCATGTGAAAGAAATTGGAATTAATTTAACAATGTAAGTCAAATTGATAACTATTTCTTTTTTGAAAAAAAGAACATAGTAGTTTATAGTACTTGTATGTAATATTAAAATATTGATAACTGGTTTTTTCCCTTTTTTTGTGAATATCAGCTATATTCCAAGAAAAGAAACATGCTAGAGCATCAAAAGTTGAATGGCCTTGTGTATTGTCCAATATAATACCAAGCTGAAAGTTCATTTTTTTGACTGAACTAGCTTAGCGGAAAAAGATACATATCCAATTGTCTTGAAAGATATGGAAGTGTAAAAAGTGGCTTGTTTCTTATGATGCAGCCAATAATCGTGTATGTGACATTGATCTTACATATGGGCTTGTTGAAGAGGCTTTAAGAAATAAGGAATATGGCCATAGGACGTGCACAAGATCATATAAGAGGAGAGCACAAGAACAACAAACCAAAGCCAAATGAGGGAAAAGAATTCAAATTGTTTATCAAGATTCAAATTCTTGAATCTGAGGATGATAAAGACATAGAATTAGATGTGGGTCATGCCAATGAGAATGACAAAACTGTAATGATGACGGGCCTCAACCAGCAACATAAGAGGATTTAAACTATTAAAGATTATACTAGAGAGTGAGCGTGTTGCCTTTGAACTTTGAAGTTAGAGAACTTCTTGTGTTGCTTCATGCTTGCTGGCTTAATACTTATTTAGTTATTAGTAGTACTTAGTTGCTTGCTTAATATTTGATGTTTAAAGCTTATTTCAAAGTTTTATGTTTTTGTGACCAAATATCAGTGTTCTAAATGGCGTCCGCCTAGGCCGCCTAGGCCGCGCCTAGGCGGTAGGCGGTCCCTCTCCGCACCGCTTTTCGGTAGGCGGTGGAGTAGGCGGCCAACGGAGGTTTGCGACATAGGCGGAGGTGACGCGGCGTAGGCGGCGCCTAGACGGAGCAATACTTAACAAAATATTTTGGCTAAAAAGGTTTTTTTTTAAGTATTATGGGCCTATGGTTCACTTTTACAAAACTAAAACTTTATAAATCTTCGTTCTACAACTTAGTTATGTATGGAACACCCTTAAAATATGCATATTATGCAAAAAAAGTGGCAAAATAGTAAAAAGTATTCAAAATGTATCGACCGCCTAGACGGCGCCTAGGCACCGCCTAGGCGGCGTAGGCGGTAGGCGGACTCTCTCCGCCGCACACCCGCCTACCGCCGTTTATAACCTTGCCAAATATATATTCTTAAGTTTATAAAATACAAGTATGTTACACTGTAGACTTGTAGTACATATACAGAATCAACATAGAAGTATCCAAGTTCCATGACGGCGTCTAAGCATGTCGCCTCGCCTAGTGTCCAAAACAACATAGGTCATTACTATTTCTCACCTTCGTGAAACCCTAACCCTAGATCTAACGTGGAACCCTAGCCGCCACACACTCATGTTCCTCCAAACTCTAGCCTTAACCCAGGATTCAAACTCTAGCCACCATGAACTCACCTTCTTCCACTGTTCTAAAAGGCGGTCTAGGCGGCCGCCTAGGCGCTAGGTGTCCACCCGATGCGCCCTAGGCGTATGCCTAATCCCCTCGACGCCTGATTATGCATGTTTTTGGGTTTTATGAATTTTTTCTACAATTTTCAGTAAATTTTTTGGAGTTTTTATTTTTTGAACCACCTATTTTTTGAAATGCCTAGATCTAGACAGCCGTCTAGGCAGGCTAGACGCTAGGCGGCAGATGTCCGTCCGACTAGCGCCTAGTGCTTTTCACAACCTTGCCTTCTACCCCAATTTTTTTTCAGAAGCCCCTTGGACGAATAAGTAATCCAGAGTCTCCATCGCTAGACCTCCATGTCTGATCTCACTTTTCAGCCTTACCATGGACTCGTCCTCGTCGTCCAGTCCTTTGTTTCGAAGACGGCCATGATATTGCATCTTGTCTTGAACTCTCGAGTCTGACCATGAGTTTTCTTGATCGTGAAATTCTGGATTGGTATTCTTACGAGTTTTTCAGACAACTACATCTCGCGTGAGTTCTGAATTCTCACGCATCTTGCGATCTCTCAGTCTCCCCTGCATCTCGCAATCTTGCGAGATTCTCCAGCTAGTTCGCGAGAAAAGTTCTCACACTGGGCCAAATTCTAGGATTACACAGGCCAATTTCAAGCATTTCAGCCCAGGACCAGAACCCGTTTAACACAGTGAGAAGGCCATGCCCAATTCCAGCAGTGGTAGAGAAGTTCAGCAAAGGATCAAGCGATTTCTTTTGTGATGGTGACTCTTGTAATCTCAGTTCCTTCTTAGGGTTTGTCCGGATCTTGTGCTTGCGGGATCTCTTGCCAATATTGTGATGTTATTGGTGATGATTAGCGCTCTGTACTAACGCCTCTTCTTTCTTCGGTTGGTTACTTCAGTATTATCCTTATTTCTTGTGTGGCTCTTATAGCGATTTTTCAATCTTCATCATCCACACCCTTGGTCTTCTTTATATTGTTGTATTACATTTGGTGGAATATGGTGATACTTTGGTCTCTTAGCAATTCGACAAAGTGCATCATTTTCATATTCACATTTACGTCTAATGTTTGCGGTAGCATATCTCTATTGATCAGCGTGACTCTCTTAGAAGCACCTATTTTTGATTTCTTACTTCTCTTAGAAGCACATATTTTGGATTTCTTACTTCTTGGTGCTCCCTTGACATAAGGCTCTTGTATAGCGCATCATTATTATGGCAACTATTTCAACACCGACTATGGTTGTAGGGGTGAACGATCTCCAACTAAACATCCGCCCTTTTCACCACATAAGATGTGGCAACTTGGTAGTCTTATTTTTGTTTGCATCGTCCTACTCATCCACTTGGCCCGATGATTACTACTCGCCATAGGAGAAGCAAAGTCTTCACTGCCTTATTTCTCAAAGCACCCAGTCACATGTTTAGTTTATCATGTCTAACTCATGGATCTTCGTAAATTCTCGATTCTGAGACAACCAATCATATTACTCAGTTACCGATATGCTTTAGAGATGCTATGTTTCCCAAGTCTATTGATGTAGCTAATAGGGATAACCACTCTGGTTGCGGATCAGGAATAGCCTCTCTTACTTCTACACTTCAACTTCGGTTGGTTTTGTACTTAATGTTCATGTTTCACAATTGGTTGAACTTAATTCGGTTAGTCATCTCACCAAATATCATAATTGCTCCATCGCCTTCTCTCTTCGTTTGTGATTAAGGATCTTAAGATACAGGCATTGGGTTAAGAGGCTAATAGATTACATTTCTTGGATATTCCACTGCCACACTTCGGTTCCGCAGAACGAAAAGTCTCTACTGGACATAATGCCGTACAAGTCTACTTGTACAAAACAAAAACAAACACAATCAATAAAACATCTCAAAATCAAAATCATTGTAGCAAAAATAAGCAAAAAAAAAAAGTTGAACAAGATACATAAAAACAATTTTCTTTATTGATAATTTGCAGCAGAATTACAACGGATCTTAGGTCAAAAAGTACAATATTCCATATGTCTATAACAACAGTATAATATTTCATGTTTCTATATAGCATGTTAACAATAATATTATTACTCTATTTTATCTTGGTTCCTTTACTTGGTATTAACAATCTTATGAAATATATAAGTAATGACTAAGAAAAGTTCTTTTTTTTAAAGTATGAAAGTAAAGGAGAGAATTCAAAACAATCCACCATTTGACGAATTGTTCTTCCATCCTGATCACAAAAAGTCTCAATGCTTCTTCTGCATGAATCCAAGTCTAACTAGGCCCATCGAGCCAACAAGCCAACACAAAGCATCGCGCGGAACAAGGCATTATAGAATACACAACTCAGAAAAAGTTTCGTCCTCAAAACTTAATATATATATATATATACTCCTCTACATCAATTGACCAATGAAGAAAACCCTTTACTCAGTGCTGATTCAAACTCCAATGTCGATTCCTCAACTGAATGACCGCCAAAGCAAGCAAATCAAAACTCAAAACCATTACGAAATACCCTCTATTTATGTTCAATACTTGAACAAATTCTTCTGCAGAGCAATTACACATGTAGCAACTCTCTCCTTTTATGCCTATGCCTACTCTTTTAATTCGTAGCCGCACCAAAATATTCGAACAGATGAACTCTATAAAGCTTCTTCCTTTTTGTCCAACTTTGCGTACGTTGCACATAACTTAAAGGTCACTCAAGCACAACTTTTTATCATTTTTCAATAAATACAAGCACACTCATGCTTTAGCCAAATCCATCGAACAACTTATACCACCATATTCGATCCAACCATTTCAAAAAAAAAAAAAAAACTTTATTAATATTATTTGGCTCCATCAATAGTGTCTTGCATAGAATCATACTTCTTAAACTACTAGACAAGACATCACTAGCAAATCTAGACTGCAACTACTAGACAAGATATCACTAGCAAATCTAGACTGCAAACAGAAGCATCAAGGAAAACAAATCAAGACTAAGGCAAACATACTCAAACACTTTACTACATTCTATTCTGAATCAAAGGGACATAGCCAGCCAAACTCAGCTCCCCGTGTTGTCAAGTTTATCTTTATGGGATATTTTTCTACTTACAAGGGTTATGTTTGTTAGTCTCCTTATGATCGAAAACTTGTTAATTCGGCAGAAGTCACATCCTTGATAATTAATATTTATTTTCCCCTCTACCCATTACTCCAGTACCACCGCTAGAGCCTCCATGTTCATTCTTTCTCATTGATTAACCATATGTCCCTACACTATCTCTAGTCCCACCTACTAAATCCATTGCACCACCATCAAAGCCTACATGTGGTCGTAAACATAAGTCTCGCTAAGACACTCCTATTTCAAAACTAGTGAGTTACTAATGTTGTACCTAATATGGATGATCATTGCTCTTAATAAGAAGATACTTGCACTATGCATAGTATTGGTAATTTTATTTTAACCATCGCCTAGCTTCTCTATTGCGCAAATTTGTGCTCTTCCCTCTAATTCTACACAAGAACACCTACCTCTATACGTGAGGCAAATAAGCATCCAGGATGGCAGGCCGCTATAGATAAAGACATGAAGGCTCTTTGGTCTAACACTTCTTGGGATTTGGCTCCTTTACCACCTAGTCATTCTCGTGTTAGTTGTCAATAGGTGTTCACAATTAACATAATCACAATAGTTGTGCTTAAAAGCGTGGCTTGTTGCTCGAGGTTTTACTTAGTAGTATGGGAATGATTATGAGAAGATTTTTTTCTCAATTGCCAAGTTGAACATTATCCGTGTTGATTTTTCTTACGACGCACCATAGATGGCTTTTGTATCAACTAGACATCAAGAATGCATTTCTGGATGGTGATGTAGTTGAACTGGTTTATACGCAATTATACTCTTGGTTATGAGACTACCTTCGATTCTATTCTTGTTTATCATCTACGTAGTCTATTTATGGTCATAAGCAGTCTCCTCATGCTTGGTTCGACAAGTTCAACCAGGTTGTCTAGAAGATTAGTTTTACTCATAGTACTGTTGATTCTTCTCATTTTACCCACTATTGATAGCAAGAGACGTCATTCTTTTGGTCTATATCAATGATATTATTATTACTGGTGATGATGCTTCTTGGGTTCCATCATTAAAACACATTTGTCTTCTCATTTTCAAGCTAAAGATCTTGGTCTCCTTTACTTTTTGGGAATCAAGGTTGCCTAACATGATAATTCCATTACTCTCTCTCACTAAAGGTATTGTATAGATCTTCTGCACAATTCTAACTATTTGGGGTATAAGTTTGTTGATACTGCTATGCGTGCAAATTTTAAGCTCTCTTCTCTTGGCTACGCATCAAATATATTGTTGCCAATCTGATTACTATCCTCATCTTGTTGGCAAGTTGATATATATGATTGCTAGTCGTCCGAACATTTCATTTAATATGAGCATTGTTAACCACTATATATAATCTCCTCAGGCTTCTCATTTTCAAGTTGTTAAACTCGCTCTTCACTACCTGAAGAAGTCTCTTGGTCGGGGTCTTGACCACGACCTTTCCTCCTCTCTCATTGACCATTTATGCATATGCTAATTATGCGGGCCTAGTAGAACATCGCTAAACGAGTAATTTCTGGACATATTTTAGAGGAAACCTTCTAAATTAGCAGAGCAAGAAATATAATGTTATTGCCGACTCTTCTACTGAAGTCGAGTATTGCTCAATGGTTCATGTGGTTTCCAAGCTCACATGGTTGAAGAGTCTTCTTACCGATATTGGTGCCACTCTCCACCAACTCTTCTCTATTGTGATAACTAGGCAACCATTCACATTGATGAATATCCGATTTTTCATGAGCGCACCAAATACATTGAGATCGATTGTCACTTCAGGAGAAGGTCAAGCTTTACAACTTACAAGGTTCAATTACAGCACGTTTCTGCTACTTATAGATTGTTGATATCCTCACCAAGACGGTGTCTCATCCTCTTTATCTTCACTCTCTCTTCAAGCTTGAAGCCCTTGAGCTCTACGTTCCAGCTTGCGGGAGAGTGTAGAAGATAGCTAGTCTATAATATATGGCTCTTAAGCCTCTTTAGTAGTATCCTTAGTTTTTTTAGTCCCAGAATGGAAAAGGTGGAGAGGTGAGTCAAAATTATATATATATATATATATATATATATATATATATATATATATATACCCTTATTTCAAAATAATTAAGTCAATTAAGTTGAACCAACTTCTCAACAACACAATTCCAAAAATGTCTAATGACAATTCATTAATCTTAAATTTTATCGTCTAAATTGTAAGAGGCCCTTTTCTATCTTTATCAAGAAGTTAAAATTCAAAGGGAAAAAACCCGGATCCTACAATTTCTCAAAGCAAACCTACTGAGAGTCAATTTTCAAAGGCAATCAAGTGAGACATTAAATTGTCAATAAAACATAAAAACATGGTGACGGTAAGCTCCACTATATTCAATAAATGACAACAAAAAAACTTTTTCAAATGCACTCTTACAAATGTAAGCCTATGTTACAATTCTACAAACTAATTCACTTCCCTTTAGTTTTCAGCAAGGAAGTAGAAAATTGATCTTTCAACGAGCAAACCCTTGAACATCACAGAGAACATGGTAACTATAACCTCCGGTAAGTTATCAAATAAGTAATTACCAAATAAATAACCTAAGAAGTATATTCTAAATGCACACACTCTCATAAATGTAAACCTGTCTATGTTGAATGGGCATGAATACGACAAGACAGAAACCTATTTTAGTATTTTTCATGTCCTCGGGTATTTTAGAGGGTATACGTTTCAACATGACACAACAAGATCATGACGCCAATTGGACTATCCTTGCTTCAAAGAAAATTAGGTGTATGTAACAACCATACATTATAGAATAAACAATCCAAGAGTGTAACACTTTTGCATGCCTTCAAAAGAAACTTAGGTGTATATAACACCCATAAATTATCAAAAAAATAATATAAGAGAGTAACCTTTTGAATGCTATCTAAGTTGCACAGATAGAAAGTCAGAATTTGGTCCACTCTAGTGCATGTTGGCGTGTCCCCATCATATCCGATACAATTCGGGCACGATATGGTTCTAATCTTTGGAGTGCCCCGACTAGAAAACCCTTTTTCAAACGAATCCATCCCTTTTAATATCGAACACAGTGAATATAAAACCCATAGATCAAATAAATAGTCCAAAAGATGATCTAAAAAAATGAAAATCCATCTACACAGCACAGATAGAGTCAAATTTTGGTGCGCTGTAATGTATGTTGGCATGACCCGAGAACACAGTGAATATACCCATTGATTATATAATATAAGAGAATCTAAAAAAATTAAAAATCCATCTACACTGCACAGAAAAGAGTCAAATTTTGGTGCGCTCTAATGTATGATGGCATCTCCCCGTCGTATCCAATAAGTTTCTGACACAGAAAACCAACTTTTTGGAGTGTCCGACTAGCAAACCCTTTTCAAACGAATCCATTCCTTTCAATAGCGAAAAAAGGCGTATTTTTCTTGGACAAACATTGAAAGATTCAAGAAACCCTGGAATGATCGAGAGTTTGGGGGGCACGAACCTGCGTCCCTGGATGGAGTTGCAGATGAACTCGTTGAGCTGGACGATGGAGCCCTTCTGGAGGGCCCCGCTCTGGACGATGTGGTTCATCTGCGTGGCCAGCATCGCCTGCTGCTGGTGGACGCCGTCGGAGAGAACCATGCGGAACCTCTCCGTCTTGGTCTGCGCGGTGTTCACCAGCCGGACCTCCATCACCTGCAGCACCGGCTTCAGGTCCTCCGACGCCCCCTCCGATATGGTCGAGATCGCACCTCGGCTAAGATCCATCGATCAGAAACCCTAACCCTAACTCTTGAGGAAATGGAAACCCTAACCCTAATTTGGAACCCTAGAAATGGAAGAGGCGAAGCAAGAGGAAGCAACGTTTGAGAGGGAAAATGTTTAGTGAAATTTTCGAGTTCCGCCCAATTTTTTAGTGCGCTGGAATGGGGAAATGACGTATCTGTCCCTGACCGCGAAATCTCGGTGGCCTGCTGTGTTGGGCATTGGAGTACGTGACCGGAAGGTTTTGTTGGGACACGTATAGCGAACGGAGGGCAGTAGTCAGTCTGGAGAGAGTAAAACTTTGATACCGAACGGGTATCAAAATTTTGATACCCCTATGTATGACAAGTGGGATTCCCTCAATATTTATGTATATATGTTTACATATTTTATAAAGAGAGAGAGGCCCACATGTCATATATAGAGGGTACCAAAATTTTGATATCCCCTTTGTTATCAAAGTTGGATCAGGTTAGCCTGAGATCCTCTTGCTCTCGAGATCCGGTAGAGGAAGTAGGGATGAGCATTATTCAATTTTGAACCGAAAACTGAATCGAACCGAATAAGAGATACGTTTCGATTTTAAAAAAAAATCGGTTAGGTTTCGGTTTTGAAAATACTAAAAAAAAATTATTCAGTTTTTGTTTTGGTTTTGGGTTTCGGTTTCAGTCCAAAACCGAATAAGAAAATTTAGTTTATATATATATATATATATATATATATATATATATATATATATATATATATTAACAAAAAAAATAAATACAAAAAATACATTAACAAAAAAATACATATTAACAAAAAAAATACAAAAAAATACATTAGCAAAAAAAATACATATTAACTAAATATATATATGTATATTTAGTTATTATATATATTAACAAAAAAATACAAATAAATCCAAAAACCGAATAAACCGAAAACCGAACCGATTTAATTCGGTTCGGTTCGGTTATTGACCAATTCGGTTCGGTTTCGATTTTGCTTATTCGGTTTCGGTCCAATTCGATTTTTCGATTATTCGGTTCGGTTGGAACCGAATAAACCGAATACTCACCCCTAAGAGGAAGCAAATGGAGCAAGGCTAGCGTGGTAGGAGGTTGGGCCAAATTTGATGGATTCGGATCACATCCGTTAGTTTAAAAAAAAATGTTACAACAGTAACAGATTTAACCCATTCAAAACGGGTTCGAATCGGATCAACCTACGGATCCTGAAGAATCCAAAAATTAGTAAAATAATCCATATATAACATTAAACATAACAAAACATTCGAATGCCTATCCAGATTTTGTTTACTAAATAATAACATGTTCTATCATTTATAGACTATAACAACAACAAAATCCAAAAATTAATAACAAAATTTACAAACTCCTAGAAACGGATCAGATTGATGTCTCGTTTGTTTTGAAAATATGACTCGTCCATTCCGGTTAATAGCACACGACTCGTCTCGGTCCGTCTCATTTAAATTTCAAATTTGAGGAACCGACTTATTTAGACATTTTACGGTTCGGACCGGATTGGAACTGCGAGTCATGAAACCGTATGCACATCCCTTTTTTTTTAGGATTTTTTTTGGGAATAGCAATGAAATTTTGAGGGAAAAAATGAATAGAAGTAAAATAAGGGTAAAGTTAAAAAAAAAAAATCTTTACTTGTTTGGATGATCAAAGACTACAATAAATAAAAAGTTTAAAATAATTTATTTTATAAAAATATAATTACTATTTAATCCTTTATTTTCTTAAATCATAATTTATACTTATTTTTTTAAGAGATAGTTGGATAAATTATTTCAATTATTTTTATTTTTTTCACCCACTTTTGGGAGAAAATAAATTTTCTCAAAATTTACTTTCCCATTTCCTCCATCTTTCCAAACACCATCACTTCTCTTATTTTATTTAAGGCCTGTTTGGTAACGGTGAAGTGGGGAAGGAAAACTTGGTTTTGGGTGAAGTGGGGAAGGAAAATGAAGTCCGGGTGTTTGGTTGGTGGAGGAAGAAGGGGAGGGAACTGGCCTTGCCAGTTCCTGTCGGCGGAGTGGGGAAGGGAAACTTGGTTTTGGGTGAAGTGGGGAAGGGAAATGAAGTCCGGGTGTTTGGTTGGTGGGGGAAGAGGGGAAGGGAACTGGCCTTGCCAGTTCCTGTCGGCGGAATTGGCAGTGAAGAGTAGCGGTTATTTTTTTCCTCCACATCCGGAGTTGGCAGCCGGATGTGGGTGGGAGTTTGTTTTTTTTTTTTTTTTTTTTTTTTTTACTTTTTCTTTCAAAAAAAAAATCTTAATTAGTTGTAGATTTTATTTTTTGGTTATAACCACACTAATTTCTTGCTAATTAATATAATTAATGTAATTAATAGTTTTTTTATTAGTAATTTTAATATTTTATGCTAACAGCCGCATTATTGACACGTTTAATAGTAGAATACTAAATAGTTAGAGTTTTAAATATAAACTCTTAATTGGTTAGTAATTAATTTTGAGTTGATAAATTTTTAATTAGTTACTAATTAATTATCTTAATTTATTAAACTAATTATTTAATTTATTACATTGTATTGTGAATTAACCATAATTTATTATTATTATAAAATACTCTTCCACTTTTTGTTTTTCACTTCCTATCTCAACCAAACACATTTATCTAATTTTCATTTCCCACTTTCCACTTTCCTATTCCAACCAAACACATTTATCTAATTTTCATTTCCCACTTTCCACTTTCCTATTCCAACCAAACACATTTGTCCCCTACTAGGGGGACAAGAAAGTAAATGGATTCCTATCACTCTTCCCCACATGAAAGTCTAAATCCATATTTTCCTACACTTACGGTTTACCAAACGGCCCCTTAGGACATGTTTGGTAAACCGAAATTGGGATTGAATTTGCACCAAATCCAGGAATTGGAGTTGGATTTACAAATCCACCGTTTGGTAGCCCATAGAACATCCTACGAATTTTGCTTTGGAAACTGAAGTTGCAGTTCATGTCCCCCACCTGTCCCCCAGCTTTTCCCTTCTCCCGCATCCTCACAAATCCTTTGGATGTGGATGGGAAAGATGGAAAAAAAAAAAACATATATTTTGTGGGAATAACCATTGTTGGTGTTGAAATTTGTGGTGGACACGACGTTGGCTCCGTCTTCGGAACCAGCGGTAACTCCAGGACACGACGCGATGCCGACGACAGCGGTGGCTTCGTCTCCGATGCCAACGATGGCTTCAGGACCCGACGTTGACGCCTCGGAGCTCTCCAGTGGGAGGAGGCCGGGTGGGGTTTTGGAGGGATGGTGTTTTTTTCCCTTTGCACTATGTTTGGGAACATAGGAGGGGAGGGAGAGGAAAATTTGAGAGGAAGAAAAATTGAGGGAGAGGAAAGTTAACTTTACCTTCCTTTGTTTGGATGGACAAAAAGTAGGGAAAGGAAAAGTTTAAAAACAATTTTTTATTTGTTTATGGATATAGGTATAATTACTATTTCCTCCTTGGTATTCTCAAATGATGCTTTAATATTAACTTTTTGAGGGGTGGTGGGGTAAATTCACTCAAATTCCTCTCATCTCTCTCCATTTTCCTCCCACATTTGGGAGGAAAATTTTTTGGTGGGACCCACCTACTTTTTCCTCTCAAATTTTCCTCCCCCATGTTCTCTCCCCCTTTCCAAACATCATCATTTAAAATTTTCCTCTCACTTTCCCCTCAACTTTTTCCTTCCTCCCATTTTCCCCCTTCCCAAACAGTACCTTGGGGACAAAAGAAGCGAATGGGGTGGGTTGGGGAGAAGTCACGGGGGGTTGTGCTGCTCCACTAGTTCATAATGGTATAAGTATGTAATTAAATTGATTAGTGAATAAGATAACTGATGTCATAGTGATTAATTAGCCAATTAATGTAAGAATAAATATACTGATTATAAAATATTTACTAAAAAATTGTCAATATTAATTATTATCTTAATTTATTAAAATAATTATTTAATTTATTAAATTGTTATGTGATTATTAGCTAATTAAGCAAAATAATGTTATTAAGATTATTTATTTAATTAAAATACTTATTATAATAATATTTATTATTATTACATACTTTCTCACTTTCCACTTCTCATTTTCTTATTCTAACCAAATGCATATGTCCCCTACTAGGGGGACAAGAAAGAAAGTGAATAGATTCCTATCACGTTTTTCTATTTGAAAGTCCAAATCCAAATCTTCCTACACTTATGGTTTACCAAACAACCCCTTATAAAAAGTCAAAATTTATTTTTTGAACAACTTTTAGGCTTAATTGCACTTTGCTACCCTCAACTATTACCATTTTTCAACTTTGTACCCTAAACTATTTTTTGTAACAATTTGGTACCCAAATGTTATTTTGGACTAAAATGTCCATACCCCTACCCCTAACCCTCCCCCCTGCACGCTCCGGCCGCCCCCCTGCTCACTCCGGCCGCCCCCCCCCCCACTGCTAGCTCCGCGCCCCCCCCCCCCCCCCCGCCCCCCACCCCCCCTGCTCGCTCCGGCCGCCCGCCCGCCCCCGCCTCTCCCCTAGGCCGCGGCAGCACGGGAGGAGGGGGGCTGGGGAGGGAGGGCGGGGCGGGAGGCGGGGCAGGGGGTGGCCGAAGCTAGCAGGGGGGGTGGGGGGCGGTGGGGGCGGAGCTAGCAGGGGGGGTGGCCGGAGTGGGGAAGGGGGTGGAGGGAAGGAAGAGGGAAGGGCATTTTCGGAATTTTTGAAAAATTAGGTATCAAGTTGAAAAAAAATAATAGTTGAGGTACCAATTTGTTACGAAAAAAAGTTTATGGTATCAAGTTGAAAATGCGGAATAGTTGAGGGTAGCAAAGTGCAATTAAGCCCAACTTTTATTTGTAATTTATGTTGTGGATTTTTGAAAAAGCAATAGTAATTCTAACAAGTCTTAGATGTGACAAATATATTGAAGATTGCTTTATGCAACTTTATTGTTAGGTTTAAAGTTGAAACTGATTTTCTTTTTCGATATATATGACTCTACCACGCCGAACTCGAGTCTTTTATGGTCAGCAGGGAGAGACATAAATGCTCTTGCTGGGTGGCAGAAGATCGGTGTTGATGTAGCCACGAGAGCGTATTATTTCTTTATTTATAGTGGAAGTTGGAGGTAGTGTGCAAAAAAAAAAAATCTCGAATATTGGATACCAAAAAAAAAACTTTCTATCACATGTTTTAGATGAATATTATATATGACTTATACCTAAGATTGCTATTTCTGCCGAGTGTTTCGTTTTCGAGATATTCTTAAGTTGCAAGAATTTGTATTATTTTTATTGTTTTCTTGTTTTCAAACAATTTACATCGTCCCAAATCAAACAATACAACACAAATTTTTTTCAGAATTAATTATGTAGGAAAATGTTCCTTATGGCTTTCATTTCATTATTTAGGACAGTCATTTTTTTGGCATTCCTACCAATTGAAAGGATTGTAAAAAAAAAAAAATGACAGTCCTAAAAAAAATGATGTTTTGAACATCATGTTTTATTTAGGACTGCAAAAATTTTCTACCAGTCGTTCTAATTTGGAGGACTGTCAATTTTTTTATAGTCCTAAATAAAAAATATTGTTCATTGAACAACATAGTTTTTATGACTGTAAAAAAATTTGACGGTCCTACCAATTGGAAGGACTGTAAAAGAAATTGGCAGACCTACCAATTGGAAGAACTATCAAATTTGTTAACAATCCTGACTATAGACATGATTGTCAGCCTTTTTTACAGCCATCATCGCCCCTATCGCGACTGTAGGGAAACTTCCGAAGTTTGAAACCCTAAAATGGGTTATAAATTTCATAATTATGTCAAAAATAAATCATGAACCAAAATTTAGTTATTAGAAGATAAAATTTAGACACTAACATGAATTTAGAACAAAATTTGAAATATGGGAAGGGCAGGGGGAAGATGAAAAACAAAAAAAAGGCTTTTATACTATGTATGTAGTGGATAGTTCGTATCAATTATTTCCGTAGCAAACTTGCAAATAAAAAAAAATAGGCAGCCATGAGTAACTTTCGCAGTGCCTTAAAAATGGTTAATTATATGGGCGCTAAAAAACTTACTCGAGACTAGCCCAAATTTACTCATGGCACTACAAAGATTACTAGGGGATGCCCTCAACTTCAGTAACACCTCCTCTCCCTCTCCCTCATCTTCTCCCCCTCTATGGAGATCCCCTGCGCGGCCGAGTCAACGCCAGAGAGGACGACGACGACCTCCATGGAGCCTGAAAATGAGAGTTGAGGTGGACGAGGACGTCCTCCCTAGAGATTGTAATGCCCCGTCCTGCTAGTCTAATCGGAAGAATCAAAATGCCAACCCATAGAAATAATATTCATGAGAATCAATCTCTTGATTAATGGCATGATAGAGATAATATTAGTTATAAATGCTCCTTAATTTACTCATTCTTTCTCTCAATGACTTATTCTCTTTTTTAAATTGTTACCTTTTGTATTCCAAACATAACTATCATAGTTATTGTTACCTTTTGTATTCTCTTTTTCAAATTGTTACCTTTTGTATTCCAACTGTAAGTTGTATATATATATATATATATATATATATATATATATATATATATATATATATATATACGACTAATATCAATAATAATATTCAAGCTTCCTATTATTTCCTCTTATATAGTATCATAGCCCAGATCCATTTTTTTTCTCCATACTTGTTCATCCTTTTCTCATAATGGCATCCAATGACCAAAGTCTTCTACCCAACAACGCTGAACCGACCAAGTCTTTCATCATCATCTCCCTTTCCCACATCCTCAAACTCACTCCCACAAACTATATATCATGGAAAACTCAACTTGAAGCTACCCTCCTTGGTCATGATCTACACAAAATTCATAGATGGTTCCCATATTGCTCCCCCTAAAACTATTACCCAACATAACACTACCACTACCAATCCTGCCTACACTAGGCCTATCAATGGTAGCTTATTAGTCGGATATTTGTATTACCATATCCGAACCATTAACTATCTGATATCCGATCGGATAGAAGTTTTGGCTATCGTATCCGTTACCGATAATTTTAACGGATATCGGATAATATCCGAACCAATAAGATTACTAAAAAAATATTTAAAAAAGGGAAGAAAAAATCAGAACCAGCAGATTTTGTCAAAAACAGTAGATTTTCACATTGAAACAACAAATTTTGTCTATAAACAGTAGATTCTCACATTAAAATATCAGAAACAGCATATTTTCACATTGGAACAACAGATTTTGTCAGATATATGTGCAGATTTTCACATTGAAATATCATAAGTGGCAGATTTTCATGCATATATTGAATACATATTTGCACCAAAAAATTCTCCACACAAGCACATATAACTAATAGTCCCATGCATACATTGAATATATTTTAAATTTATTAAATAATTTAAATATTATTGGTTCGGATATTATTGGTCCGGATATAACACTTACCGTATCCGCATCCGATATTCGATAAATATCCGATATGATATCTGAATCCGTATTCGTATCCAAAATTTTGAATATTTTCGGTTCAAATACGGATCGGATACGAATTTTCGGTCTACCATTGACAAGCCTAGCCTACACCACCTGGTTTTGTCAAGATAAACTCATTCTTGGAGCTCTTGTTGGCACACTTTCCACTCCACTCGTCCCTCTCATCCCCCAATGTTTCACTACCCATGCCGCTTAGCAGACTCTTGCTAAAACCTATGCCAATCCCTCAAAAGGCCATCTCAAACAAATAAAAGATCACAAAAAATATTACCAAGGGTCAACGTTCCATTTCTGACTATATGCAAGAAATCAAGTGTTGTACCGATCAACTCACCTCTCTTGGTCGTCCCCTTGATCCTGAAGACATTGTTGACAAAATCCTTGACCAACTCAATGATCCTGACTATGAGAGTGTCATCAGTGGTGCTCAAAATCGTGAGACTCCCATCACGTTTGATGAGTTACATGAAAAACTCATCAATCGTGAACTCTTTCTCAAACAAAAAACCAAATCATCCAACAATTTCCCTAACACTGTTAACTATGCAGCCAAACACCAAAACAACAACTATCACAACGTCCTCCCTCCTTCAATGCCAGCATTCTCTCCATTCTAAACCACTACACCTCTCCTCCTCATACCCGTTCTTCTCAACCCTTCAAAGGACGATGTCGGTGGTGCCGAACCCAAGGTTATTATGTCTCTCAATGTCCCATTTTCTATACCAAATATCCAAATGCAATACCACCTTCCCTACAATCTGTAACCACCACTTTTCTAAAATGAGGGTAATTTTGAACTTTTGTAAAAATCTATCGTTTAATATTAAATAATGATTTATGGTGAATTTTAATTAATTTAAAATTATTTAAATTAGTGTATTGTGATTTTGATATTTTGCTAGTGTAACCTTAGAACTGTTTAGCCTAGAGACTAACCATGACCTTGGAGGCCTAACTCGTGTGATTAGATTAGCTAATTACCACTTTTAGGCTAAGGGTATTTTGGTCATTTTGTGACTTTTGAATTATTTATGATTTTGATTAATTGGTAAATTTTAGATTATTTTAATAAGATTTAAATTGATGTATTGTGATTTTGGTCATTTTTTATATTTTAATATTTTGGAAATTTTTATATTTTAATATTGATTTTATGGGATTTGTTAAGTCGGGTTCGATTTTTATCTCGTTCCGACTTGTGTTAGTGACCCGGGTAGCTTAGACTCTAGACGGGACCCCAAGATTAGTTAGTCATGACCCACAAACCCCACTAATTAAGTCAGTAAGTTTAGACTAATCCCTCTTGCTTAGAATGGTTAAATTAAAGACTTAAACTTGACCTTTTCGACCACAAACCTTGTCATGACTTAAGTTGACCCAAAGGAGACTTGTAGGGGCATCTTGGACATTTCACATAGGCCCATTAGGGCATGTATAGACAGCCACCTATAGGGGGAGAGGTGTCCCTCACTTTCATTTCACACTTGCCTCTTTTGTCCCCAAATTTGTTCTTTCCCAAACTTGAGAGCTTTCCTCTTGATTTTGATCTCCAAATCCCTCAATTCGTCTTCCATCATTTCTTCTCATTCAACCAAGGAGAAGGTGCTAGCAAGGATTGGGAGCAAGGAGCAAGGAAGGGTGTCCATTTTGGAGGAGCTTTCGTGTCGAAACCGTGTCCTTTGAGTGTATCATTGGGATCCCACTCCCAATAGGTAAAACCAACCCTCTAAATTGATTTTCTATGCATATTATTTAGTTTTGAATCCATAGGATCCACCCCCATGTATGTATGCTCTTTAGATTCTAGTTTGAGACCATTTGAGCTCTCTTGAGGATTTTAGATATGTATTTTGTGTCCTACTTGATAGATCCCAAATTAGGACACCCCATGTGTTTGGTTTATTGTCTAATAGGATTAATTGTGTTTTAAATTCAGTTTAAGAATGGTTAGAGAGTGGATTGATCTTAGTTAGGATGGTTAGAATGAGTTTCATTTGGATACCTATGTTGGTATCCAAGTATCTTGGCCTACATGTGTTTTTTTTGTTCAAAACAACACAAATTCGTCATAATTTTTATCCACGTTTTGAGTAGTCAGAGCAACTTAGAAATGCCATAACTTTTAGCTCAAGACTCCGATTAATCTCCCCTTTTTTAAAAGAAGTGTATCGAAGTTAGCTTTCCAAATATATATATATTAATAGGCCAAATTCGTTCTAGAAATTTCTGTAAAACTATTTGAGTATCAGCTGTCCGAAAGATGAACGCGTTTCGGTGTTTTCGCGATTTCGGGAGCTTCCGGACACGAAAATGCGATCCGTTTGAAGTTTCGGAAAGCTAATACGAAGGGCTACAATATACTTTAATCCTAGAATTTAGTAAAGACCCAATTGGTACAGTATTGATTTTAAGTAGAAGAGTGACTATGCGACATAGGCATTTTGTGTAACCTATGAGCCTAGTATGGATATCATGTGAATGTAGGTATCATAGGTTGTCAAAAATATGTATGATATAGTGTATATATATATATATATATATTATTGTTATGTAATATATGTTAGTATAGTGTGTGTGTTTGAATGAGATAATGATGTATGTGGTTAGTGGAGAGAAGTGAGATTGATAGAGGATATATGCTAGTGTGTGTTTGATGTTGTATAGATGGTAGTAGCTTAGGATAGATATTAGATATCTAAGATTGGTATCTTGGTAGTTAAGGTATTTATACCTAGATTAAGGTATTGGGTTTTCAACTAAGGTATTGGTATTAGGATATTAATAGGGCTAAGGTATATGGTATCTTGGAATAAGATATAGGTTGGTATCTTACTAGTATATGGTATCTACTTTAGTTGTCTTAGGATGTAGATGAGTGGGTATCCTAAGATACAAATCAGTATCTTAGAGGGTAAATTAGTAGGCTAAGGTATTGACAAGGTAATGGAGATTACCTATAATCTATGGATAAAGTATTGGTAGGATATTGAGATAGACGGTTAGATACTAGTCTAAAGTATTAGTAGGATCTATTAGCCTAGGTTAGTGAGTTATCTACTAACCTAAGGTAATATATTACTAAGGTAATTAAGGATATTACCTATAAGCTAAGGTATGAGTTTAAGGTGTTAAGATATGGTTAGAATTAAGTTGTCTTGGTTGGTAATGGTCGGAATTAGTGCTCTTAGACTAGTTTCGACTTCGGTTGATCGTTTTGACCAAAAGTCAGCAAAAGTCAACCAAAGTAAAACTTAGCCTAAAAGTGACTAGAACTTGATCGGACTCGACCAGAGTTGATCAATTGACCAAAAGTCAACTGTTAGTCAACATTAACTTAGTTTGACCTAGGGTTAACCTAGAGTTGATCAGGGTTGACCAGTTGACCAAAATTCAACTATAAGTCAATCTTTGACCCAGTTTGACCTAGTTTGACTTGTATTAACTTCCTGTGATCTAGTTTGGCCCAGTTTGACCTAGTTTGACCTAGTTTGACTTAGACTTGCATATCATGACTTAATTAGTTTTCCTTTCACTATTAAATCCTGTTTTGACTTATACTATCTCATCTTTAGGTCTGTGATTACTCTGAGCATATGTTCACCTTATCAGCTCAGGACCACAGGCGAGTACATTCACTGATTATTTTTATTGTCTTGATATCTGCTATATCCGATTCAGTTGTAGTGTCTTACTTGATTTCCAGACACGATAGTTCACGGACTAGTATATGTTGGATCATGACATGAGATGTTGTTCCTAGATTTTTTTGGTATATTGGTACATTTTTTGTCTTGTTCCCTGTACTTGTATAGACATCGATTCCTAAGGGGACTGCTACCCTCTTATGGAATTATGTGTCATGGCGTGTCATGTCCAGATCTATTATACTATTCGAGGATAGGAAATTATTAGGGGCTATGTGATCAAAGCCATCCTGTCACTATATTCTTGTGTTTGTGCCACTCTCACCTCATGTAGGGTGTAGCGAGATCCTATTCCTTGTGCTTGTTATCCAGGTTGGCTGGCATGACCCTTTCCAGAGTTTTTTTTTATGATTGTCGGGCCAAGTGGATAGCCTGTCCTGTAACTTTCCCAAGCCGATCACATAATGCTCTAATAATTCAAGGCATATTTTATATTTATTTTATCACATCATATATCCTGCTCAATTCTACATTCAGTACTTTTCTCACCGTGCTATGATATTCTTTACTCATATGTTATACATGCTCTTATGCTAAACCTTGATTGGAGGCTAAGTTCTGTTCGGAAGAAGGGTTACAACTCTGGTCCTTATTTGGTTTAAGGGTTGTAACTCGGCTTCCGAATATCTCCCAAGCCATCCTATATCTTTGTCTTGTATTTCATTATAATTGTCTCTTATAAAATTTGTCAATTCATATGGAACTGCTGTTAGTGTTTGTACTTGCTCATTTTCCTGACAGGATAACCGTTGATGTTTACATAGTACATGTTAGCTGATTGCTCTACCTTTTACGGGTATGGCCAGGATAGAGTTGATGAGACATTACCCCTGGAGCCCATAGATGATATAGCCTATGTTTAGATTGTTAGATAGTTTTCCCTGGACTGCGATCCAGCTAGTATTTTCAGACTGTAGTTTTATATTATATTTTGAGTTTTTGTGATGTGTTTTATCTCTGAGCTTGTGTTGGATCTTGAACTCCTTTCCAGTTTTCCTTTCTATCATATTTCCATTTCGTGCTATCTATCCTAATTTGTCTTGTGATTGAGTTATGCCATATTATACCTTCGTACGGAGATGACAGGTACCCTTATATTTTGTCTAGTTGTAGTATTTATAGACGGCCTATACAGCGTTCTACCGCCAATTCTGCAGCGTAGGCTGGACGTAACCACGTACTCGTGCCCCTAATCAGGGTGCGGGTCGTGACACAATCCAATCCACCCATTGTACCTACTCGTGCTCAAACTCGCCTTGGTGCCAAAGGCTATCAATCATCGTTTTCTCGTGCCTATGCTGCCACTGCAACCAACTCCTCCTCCAATGGCTGACTTCCGACAGTAGTGCTACCCATCATGTCACCCATGATCTTGACAACCTTGCTCTTCATCCCCCTATGATGGTACTTAATAACTAATTATTGGAGATGGCTCGAGCCTCGCTATCTCAAATAATGGTTCAACCTCCCTTCTTACTCCTACTTCTACGTTTAATCTTAATCATATTCTTCATGTGCCTTCCGTTTCTCGTAATATTATTTTTATTTATAAATTTTGTCATGATAATAATGCTTCTATCACTTTCTTACCTAATTCCTATCTTATGAAGGATCTTCGCACAGGGGTACTGCTTCTTCAAGGCCCAACTAAATCTGGCATCTGCGAATGGCATCCCACTCGTCCTGCTGTTCAATCCGTGAGATTGACATCTACTACCGATCGACATCATAGATTAGGCCGTCCACCCTATTATATTCTACGTCATATTAGCAATGCTTTTAATTTAAATATTCCAAAGATAGTTTCTTTTCACTGACATTCATGTGATTGTAATAAAAGCCACAAATTGCCATTCCATCAAAATACCACTCAATCTTATGACCCTCTTGATGTTCTTTATAGTGATGTTTGGACTTCTCTCAGTCTTTCTTATATGGCTACAAATATTATAATATCTTTATTGATCATTATTCCAAATATGTGGTTTTATCCTATCAAACACGAAAATGATGCCACTGCCACTTTTCAAAATTTCAAACTTTTTGTTGAAAATTATTTTAAACACCCTATAATTACAATCTTTCGTGACAATGGTGGTGAATATATTGGTTTAAATCAAATACTTAAGTCTCATGGTATAACTCACCTCACTTTCTCTTCTCATACGCTCGAGCACAATGGCTACTCGGAGCGTCGTCACCATCATATTTTTGAAATAGGTCTTTCTCTCCTCACTCATTCCTCTATGCTACGAAAATATTGGTCTCTTGCTTTTGCTACTGCTTGTTATTTAATTAATCGTATGCCTACTCCTTCACTTGAACTTCAATCTCCTAACTCTAAACCTTATGGCCATACACCTAACAATCTCAAACTTCGTAGCTTTGGATGTCTTTGTTATCCATGGCTACGTCTATACACCTCAAACCAACTTGATCCCCGCTCATCTCCTTGTGTCTTTATTGGTTATTCTGCTACCCAAAGTGCGTCCTATTATCCTATTCCCAACTCCAACAAAATCTATGTTTCTCGACACGTCAAATTCATTGAACATGATTTCCCTTTTTATTCCTCTTCCATGACGACACCACCGCACCATCGAAACGGATGAATGGTGTACCTCTCATATTTCTATTATTTTCGCTGCCTCACCTACTCCGGCTATACATTTCCAAAACCCACAACTACCTCTATCCCCTCTCTTTCCTTCTTCGATTATTCCAGACCAATCTATCACCCACTCCCAGCGCTCGGCTTCCTCAACAACCTCCACTCCTCCTCCTCCTCCACCTCCACCACGCCCTCTTACTCGCCTATAAAATAATATTCGCAAACCCATTATCAAAGTGAACCTACATGTCTCTCTCCAACCTTCTTCTACCGAGCCTAACACCATTACTCAAGCTCTCAAAATCCCAGTATGGCATGCCGCCATGCAAACTGAATATGATGCCTTGCTTAAAAATAAAACATGAGACCTTGTTTCCTCCTTACAACCACAAAACCTCATTGGTGTAAATGGGTCTTTCGGAGAAAATACAACCCGGATGGCTCCATAGATCGTCACAAGGCTCGTAGAGTAGCTAAAGGGTTCCACCAATGCCCCGGCCTAGACTATACTGAAACTTTCAGTCCTGTAGTTAAACCCGCTACTGTCCGTACGGTTCTTTCCTTTGCCATAGTCTATGGGTGGCCTCTTCGTCAAATTGACATTAATAATGCTTTTCTCCAAGGTTCTGTCAAGGAGGACATGTTTATGATCCAACCCCCTGGTTTTGTCAGTCAATCTCATCATACTCATGTTTGCAAACTTCGTTAAGCTCGCTATGGACTTAAACAAGCTCCTCAATCTTGGTATAATGAACTCAAATCCTATCTTCTTACTTTTGGGTTCAAAAATTCTGGCTCCGACACATCTTTATTTATTCTACGTCAACATCATGGACTAATCTACCTATTTGTCTATGTTGACGATATCATTATCACTGGCTCTAATTCCTCTATTCTAAATACATTCATCTCTCAATTCTCCTCTTGTTTCTCTCTCAAAGATCTTGGTAACCTATCTTATTTTCTTGGAGTTGAGGTGTTACTGTTACCTCATCCTCACAGCATCTTTCTTAGCCAACATAAATATATCCAAGACATTTTAATTCGTGCCTATATGTCCACTGCCAAACCCGTACCCACTTCTATGGCCACACATCCTCCTTTAACCATACAAACTGGCACTCCTCTAACCAACACAACTGAATATCACGCACTTGTGGGAAGCCTCCAATATCTTTCTTTAACTAGACTCGACATCTCTTTTGCTGTAAACAGGTTATCTCAATACATGCACAAACCGACTGAAGATCATTGGAAGGCTTTCAAATGCCTATTATGCTATCTTGCAGGAACTACTACACACAGTCTACTCCTTCGCCGAGACTTGCCAACTACACTTCATGCTTTTACAGACGCTAACTGGACAGGTGATAAAGATGACTATATTTCTACAACTGGTTATATTGTCTATTGGGTCAAAATCTTATATCTTGGAGTTCTCGCAAACAATAAACTCTTGCTCGCTCCTCAACCGAAGTCGAGTACCGTGCTGTTACAACAACTACTGCTGAAGTCCTATAGGTTCAAAACTTACTTCGTGAGCTAGAATATCTACCGAATAATACACTGGTCATCTACTGTGATATGGGAGCTACATATGTTGCTACAAATCTAAAGTTCCACTCAAAAATGAAACACTTAGGACTTGACTACCACTTTGTACGTAAAAATTTACAACGTCAAAACCTGCGTGTCTCATACATTTCCAGTAACGATCAACTCGTCGATGCTCCCACCAAGCCACTTGCTCGCACCCGATTTCATGAGCTCATGTCCAAGATTGGTCTCACTAACCGATCGTCCATCTTGCGAGGGCATGATAGAAATAATATTCATGAGAATCAATCTCTTGATTAATGGCATGATAGAGATAATATTAGTTATAAATGCTCCTTAATTTACTCCTTCTTTCTCTCAATGACTTATTCTCTTTTTCAAATTGTTACCTTTTGTATTCCAGACATAACTATCATAGTCATTGTTACCTTTTGTATTCTATTTTTCAAATTGTTACCTTTTGTATTCCAGCTGTAAGTTGTATATATCTACGACCAATATCAATAATAATATTCAAGCTTCATATTATTTTCTCTTATACCAACGACGTTGGACTTAGCGCCATGCAACAGCCTGCTCGAAGTCCCACTCGGCCGAGGTGACTCCTCGTTCAGGTGGGTGGCTTCTGTAAACTTGCCTCAGCTTGGCCTTCACACTAATAAAACGAAAGTTTTCAACTGCACAAGTTGGCTTGATAATAAAAGAGAAGAATCCACATACCTAAGGGAATAATTCCAAGTTGGGTCAGATTGAGTTAGAATATGGAAAGGTCCTACGATCGGCTCAGGAGTGTTGTACGTCGTACTTTCAAAATGACACTCGGTCCTTCATTCCGTGGCTTGAGAGAAGTAAAGTTGGTCTAAGTTGCCATAAAGCTATGAAATTAGCCTAATTCATAGGCATCGCACGTATAAATGCTTGATAAAGCATGCACGGTCCCATCGTCCAATGCTTGGCATAGCAAAAGTGTCCCACAAGTCTCAATGTACTCTTCTACGGTGCAAGGCTTGGCATATCCTTTGCTCGTTCCACGGGTTAAGTTGTTGCACTATTGAGTTAGGCAAGAGTTTTGCTGAGCTATCAAAGTCATAGCAAGTACTGTCCCATATTTTTTGCGGTTGTCAAAGTCATATTGTCCCACGATCTCAAGGCTCGTCATATAAAGTATGACTTGGGCGGTAATGTCGCATATAACACAAGTTGGTTTAAGGCATGAACCATGGTTGGTTTCAAAGATAAGTGTGCCACGGTCTATGGCTCGTATAGAACATGTTTTGTTCAAGTTATGCTTGAAGGCTATCAATTAGCCATTCATGTGTTAAGTCAACAAGAGTATGGAAACATTGAAAACATGTCGGGACTGTAGGCTAGTCGCCGAAGAGAAATATGTCAGAATTGTGGGACAATTGCCAAGGCAACACTGGTTTGGGCTCTGCAAAAGAAGTACAAAAAAGTAAAGAAGTGAAGCAAATGAAGTAAGTTGTGACGGTTAGGCCATGCATTTACGTTGAGTCTATAAGTTCTCGTAGGTGCGTGGTCATGGACAACTTGTGCACAAGATTTCGTGCCCTCGATTCGGTAGCCTGGGGCCATAGGATCGTATCGACCTAGGAGGGAAGCAAGGTAGTTAGGCAAGAACACGTCACGATGATTCGAGGACTTGAGCAGGGCTAGCTACCCTTAGCTACAAGGGTCTCGTCTGCACCACCTATATGTCCAAGATGGCTTGAATTACCAATGACCTTTCATATAGATAAGTTGGCGTGCTGAGCGACAATCTGCATGCACGATGTCGGTTGAATCAAAGAAAGTGCAAGCACAATACGAGTAGAGCCAAGAAGGTGTGCATGGTTGCAACACCAAGTATGAAGCCTAAGATTTGACTATAGCAAGGACATGTGCTTCGGCACGAAATATGACATCGAGTATTAAGTTGTTGGCACAGAGTTGCATAAGTCGGATTTGAGTCATTTCGAGTTAAGTCAAGAATGTTCGTAAGGCAAGTTCACTTTAGAATATTAAGTTGTGAGGCACGACATCGATATTGAAGCACGGACCAAGTTTATGACACGACCATGTTATTATGTCTCGAAGTACGGCACGAAAGACAAGCACGAGTGGTATTGTAATAGTGCTGGCACGAGAATGGTATAGAGGCAAGGATAAGTAGGTCATCGATGAAATGGCACGATGAAGGTCTAGAGACACCAAATAGACCAGCGTTTATGTCTTAAAATTGATCATAAGGCAAGAATAGAAAGATAATCATAACGGGAATTATGTTTCACATAGTAAATAAACATATTAGTTTTGTATGAGTGGGCGAGAAGCTCACTCCACCAGTACAGTTGAGTACTGACACCCACACAGTATTTATGTGCAGGCACAGGTAGAAGCTCGTTGGCATGGAGTTCGCTTGGATGTGTCAAGGCACGAAGTTCCTTGGCGTTTCGAGGCGTACGGTCGCATGGAGTCTAGACTTATACGAGACATAATGTATGGACATCGCCTATCTAAAGCATCTGCTGGCTCGTCAAATTGTGTTGAGAGATGAGAGAGAGAGAGCTGAGTGATTGTAACTTGGCTTCGCGCCTTTGTAATTTTACTTCAAGTATCAAAAGAGATTCTGATTTTGTTTCAATGTTTGTGTTGCCTTGTATATTCAATGTTTATGCTTGGGACTTCTGTGCGACGATCCCGTCGTAAGCTGTTGTAATCGACTGTTATGGAACCCACATTGCACGAGCGCAACCTAGGTTCATGCGGCATCACGCCTAAGCGAGGACGACCGGTCCTACGGGACCGGGGCATGACAGAGATCACCTCCACGGCCGGTTCGATGCAGGAGAGGACGATGATGACCTCCTGCTCCACCGACCGAGGGAGACACAAAGAAACTTATACTCTAGCTTCAACGACTTCGCCAGCTGGGCGTAGCGAGGGTGAGCCTGATTGTAACCACCACTTTTCTAAAACAAGGGTGATTTTAAAACTTTTGTAAATTAATCATGTTAATAATTTATTGGTAAATTTATATTAGTTTTATACCATTTAATTAGATGTATTATGATTTTGGCCTTTTGTTAGTGTAACCTTAGAGCTACTTAGCCTAGAGACTAACCATGACCATGGAGACCTAACCATGTGATTAGATTAGCTAATTACCACTTTTTAAGCTAAGGATATTTTGGTTATTTGTGACATTTGAATTAATTTGAATTTTGATTAATTAATAATGTGCTAATTGAAATATTAGGCCTTAACCTAGAATTGCCCTAATCTAGATGTTAATCATGAGCCTAAATATTCATTGGTAGCTTCCAACTAGATGACAAGATTAGTAATATCTAGATATTAGGCTAAGTAGATATTTAGCTTCAAATCCACTTGTCATGACCACCCAACAACATGATTATGACTAGCCTAATTGAACTTTAGTTAGTTTGTAGCTAGATTAGAAGAATTAGTTAGAAGGCTTAACTAATTCTTCTAATTAGGAAGAGAGATTTAATCCCTAACTTGACATGACTAAAGAGAGGGGTGTGTTTGTAAAAAACAAAAAGTTTATTCCAAACTTGAAAAGAATCGTACAAAGTACAATAAATTTTGGAAAAGTACAACTTTAGGAATCCGATCAGAAGACGATCGCTTTATCCCTTGGACTATGTGAACTTGAAGACTACAGACTCTAGAGAATGCAACAACACTTTGGCAAGAACTCTTGATTTTCTGTCCTCTAATACTGATTGAAAACTCTATTTATAGAGTTCTAGAAATAACTATTTTAGCAGTTATTCTGATGTGCGCGAGGTCGAACTGCGCGACTTCGGGGTGTGCCAACCTCAGGTTGTGCCAACTTTCATTCAATTACTCGAACGTGTACTAACTGTATTTAGACGCGTGACATCATATGATTGAGATGCGCATGGTCGTATAAAGAGTAGTGGACACATTTTGAGAGATTAATGGCATGTGCGCCACGTCATCCTGCTTTTAGAACGTTAGTTACTTCAACTTTGTCATGTTGCACGAGCTTCAGTCAAAGAGTCAAACTGCCCTTGATCAGGTTGCGCCTAGGCGCAACTCAATGCATAGGCACGTGTCATCATTTGGGTTACGTGTCAGTCTATGAGGATAATTTGATCAGGTTGCGCCTAGGCGCAACTTGCAGAGTGCGCTGAACAGTTGTCATCAATAACAGCAAATCGTCTCGAACGCCACACTTCACGGATTCGAAAAGATTTTTTCGTTTAACGTATTGTCAGTTGTCAGTGCTGTCAGATAATGATGACATTTACTGCCAGACGCCACGTAGGCTTAGGCGCAATGTGATTAGACGCAATCTGATATGTGGTGCAACTTGAACAGCGACGCAACTTGATTTTTGGTCTTCACAACAGTGGCACAACTTGATTTTTTGGGCGCAACTTGATTTCTGAGTAGTACAATCATGGCGCAACTTGGTTTTTAGGCTCTACAAAACCCCATTCAAAGTTTTCGAATTTTGAAATGTCACAAAACTTCGAAATACTTTGAATCGTGGCCATTACTGAGTCGAGTTGTGCCTATCTCGCGCAGTTTGTTGCGAGCTGTTACGATATTTTATGCGCAACTTGGGGTGAATGTTAGGATTCTGTTTAGGCTATAAAGAACCCCTTGTTAACCAACTTTAACTTTTTACCTTTGCTTTAATCTTCTGAGAGAATTCTTCGAGCTCTTTCGATCTTCCCTCCGATCATCTTCTCGACGTAATGGCACCCAAGAAGGCCGCCGCCGATAAAAGGAAGGGTGTCGCTGAACCCTCAACGCGTACTCTGTCGACCCGCGTGCCGCAGTATGTGTCTCCCTCTTTACGACGAGAAATGGCTAACCCTGCTTTGGAAGGTGACCTAGAACGAATGACTTTGAACTTGGCGGCCGACTTGGTTTTCAATTTGAATGACTTGTGCCCCTCTTTTTAGAGTATTTGGTGCATCACAGACTTTGCGCCATCCCTTATTAGGGTATGGTTGCTTGTTTGAGCATTGTTCGTTCTTACGAACCATGTTGCGCATGCTGTCGCGCAACTCAGTTGTTACGCAACCAAGGATATCGTGCAACTAAGTTGTTTGCGCAACCAGGTATGTCGTACAACTCAGGATGTCGCGCAACTTAATTGTCGCACAACCTAGGATGTCGCACAACTCGGAATGTCGTGCAACTTAATTATCGTGCAACCTACGATGCCGTGTAACCTAGTCGTTGCTCATCATAAAGATAGCGCAACATAGCTTTTTGTACTTATGATTGTTGCGCACTCTTATTGTTTCTTGTGTATTTTTCCAGCATAATTTTAACTTCTGTTTATCTATTTCTTTGCAGTTGACCTCAGGGAAGATTCTCATGCTGAGAGATTCGTTTCAGCTTTTAATGTCCCAGAATATAAAGAGAACTTATCCCATGTTTCATTTCCTCAGTATGACGGCCCTGAAGCACGAAAGACTATTCTTGTGGCCCAAGAAAGCCATACTCTGCTAAGTTTAATGAACGGAGAACCCCTAGAGAGTGTTGACGGTGTGGTCCATAAGAAGCCTGCTTTCTTATTTGGGGATGCCATCAAGAAGACTTTCCAGCCTAAGGCAAAGAAAGAGGATAGAATATACTAATGCGGAGACAAAATCATATACCTCACAGATATATCAAGGTATATGGATTTGTCTTAATACAAATTCGCGTGCTACCCCTGAAGAATGTCATGGGACCTGAATCCAATCCAACAGGCCAGAGTCGGAAGAATTTGTTATAGAATGGGTCCGCAGCACAATGACACCTTTTACAGCACTTCTGAGAAATACAGCACTCACTTGGGAGGTTTGAGACCGGGTTGTATTCCTCCCAGGGATTCATCTCTAATCCTTCCAGTCAGGGTACCCATCTTTGCAAATACATTCACGAAGGCTGAAGGAAGATATCCAGATCGTGCCATGCATATGACAGGTCTAGTTAACCCAGATATGAAACGTTGGAGCAGCTTAATCACCTGGATCTTAGATCAGTTCAAGAATAAACTCCTCGAACTAGAACTTTATGATGCCATCTGGACCACAGCCTACGACATTCGCTAGAATGCTCATATGTTTATGGCCTTAGTAGAAAGATACAACGATAAGATTGGAACTTTCATGACCCCCCATGGAGAAATGAGATTTGCACTTCATGAGATGATATTTCTCTCTCATCTTCCAATGGGTGATAACCCATATTACGCGCCCACCAATGAATAATTGGATACTATGTTAGAAGATAATCCTCAGATGGTTGCTATCTTTCAAGAACTGCTGTGTCATTATAAGATCTGCTCCCTCTACTATAAAAGTGCCACTGCAGGTACTTGTTATATCACCAAATGGATGCCGTACCTCTTTATGGGCTATGCGTGGGAGGATAAGCCACTTGAGAGCCAAGCTTGTGATCCTCGTTTCTTTGAGCCTCTCAGTCAAAGCGACGTGCAATATTTGATGGAGAAACACAAACATGAAGATATCAGACTAGATAAAGACTGGCATCCGTTTAAGGATGGTACCACCATCCAAAGTTATATCAGACATGGTTATAGTTCCATGTCTAAAGAGGCCCAACTAGCAGGTTTTCTCTCTTTATGGCTGCGACGCTTCATAGTTCCAGGAGGCAGTGCAATTGATAGGTTCCACCGAGGCATTCTGTTTGTTGCAGTACGTCTCGTCTTTGGGTATAAGATGGATCTTCTATCGGCAATGACCTGCCGCTTAAACGCAGAATTGCATTCTTTTGTGCATACCATGCTTCATGATAAGACGACGAGGCAATATTTTACTCGTACTGAGATGCCTTACATATATTTATTCGGATGGTTATTGCTTCACCATCCATGTTTGATGAATCCCGATATGGAAACTGTCGGTGGAAATTTCATCCGATGTTACTCCAGCGCTCATTAGAATTACACTGCTATTTCGGAATGCATGTTAGCATTGAATCATGGATCTACGTGGAGATTTCAGTGTGTTCCCTCTCCCTACGGATACGAGACTATCCCTCCACAGTTGATGGATCTGGATGCGACATTACTCCGCCTAAGTCCACACACTTTTTAAGGCTACAGATAATTCGTCCATCTCACTCTACCGATTTGAAAAGACTGCTATTTAGAGCCATATTTGCCAAGTCGATTTGCACGATAATTTGGCTATGATCAACTACATGTGGGTAATGCCACTACTTGTCTGTAGGTCAAAGGCTTTCTGATTGATGGGGCTAGGTCTTGGAGATATTACAACGCCACGGGCACGAAAGCTGTATTTCCATGCCCTATAATCTTCAGCAAGGCCCACGTATGTTATATACATACACAAATTTTAATACTTCGGCAAACACTTTTACTGAAAGCTTCCATCTCGCTCATAGCTTTGCAGGTGACAAGAGATCTCAATTAGGAGAATACACTTGCACAATCATTTCGAGATGTAGAGGATAAAGATTCCATAGATCCATCGCTGGAAGCTTCTATTGTCAAGAAGTATCCGGATGAGGTACATGATCCTTTGGACGTATCTTTAAAGGTACAAAAGAGAAATCCCCTACCAAGGGGTTAAGAAAAATAAAAACTAAGGAGACAACGGCCCTCCTTCAACTTGATGATAGACCTGTTTCGCCTAGAGTTCAGAAAAAGAAGCAAAGAACTTCATTGGTCATAAATGAGCCAACGACTACAAGAATAACTCGTTCTCAGTCTAAACAGATGCTCCTTGATACCTCTCCCGGAGAGAAGGAGGCCACTCCTTCTTCTATTCAAAAACAAGGAGGGGTTACTCAAGAAGAAACGTTTACTGCTTCGATCAATCAGGATGATGATCGCACTGAAGTTGCTGAGGAACCGGTTGCACCACTACACAGGGAAGTCAGGAGAAAATTATTAGTGAACCGAGAAGTTCTTCGGAGAACTAATACGTCTTCTATCCCTCCCACACCGACGGAATCGACCAGCCATCTGGAACAAGATTTACCACCTCAGGAAGGTAATATCTGGATTTTGATATACATCGATATATATATTTCTCTTAAAGATGTACATTGATTGATTCTTTTATTCGCAGTGGCTACCTCAGCAGATATCCAGCCTTCTACCACGACTGTAAAGGCTCCAAGATCGGATATTTTGGTGGTAAGTATTCCCGCTAATGTACTTGCTGCGACGGGGATAATGGTTCCTTCACCAACTCCCGTTACTCCAGTAACCATCTCTCCAAAGAAAGATCTGCCTCCTCAAGAAGCAGTGATAAATTCTCCAAAGGCTCAAGATCCTACTTACTCTCAAGAGGATCGAGAGATGATAGACGCGTTAGCAGATTGCGACTATGGTGACAAATAATTTAGTGATGACTGTAATAGTGCCACTAAGGAGGGACAGATTTTAGTGGCTCAAGATCCTACTTACTCTCAAACTACCTTTTATTTAAATAGCAAAATAATTTTGAAAATGAGAATAAATATTTTAAATAGTAGTAGGAAATATCTTTTTAAAATACATTTTTAATAATTTAGATAAACAATTTTGAAAATAAAAATAAACATTCAAATATTTAAAATACCTTCTTGCTAAATAATTTATTATAAATAATAAAAATAAAATTTGAAAATATACATGAAATAATTTTTCATGTGCTTTACATGAGTAGCATATTCTCATAAATCTAGTTTTTTAATTTACCACTATTAAAATAAGATAGTATTTTATAAATAATTAAAATAATAAGTTTTGCCAATCTCGATAGATACTTTTCACAACTTTTTAATAAAAATAATTATTATATACATTATTTTGAAACCATCACCAATAATAAAATCAAAACCATTTTTCTAAAAAATATGTAACTCGCACATATTCGCACTCGACGAGTAAACACGAAAATGCAAATTCCTGTGCGACGTACAATACGACTATGCGACGTATAAATACAAAAAAATCACTACAAAAAATATAGTAGAAATTTAGGGATTTTACATCCTACCCAACTTACAAGAATTTCGTCCTCGAAATTAAAATAAGTAGGGTTGAGAGGGTACAAGGGATATCGATGAGGAAAAATCAAATTCCGACGTTTAAAAATATTAGAAAATCGTGATCTCGATAACATGGAAATAAATCACGAATTTAATTGATGGTCGCGTGTTAACGCAAGAAGAGACACGATTTATGGTGAATAAGGGGGTGGTAATTTGATTTGAGATTAAGGATAGGTGATTTCCTAGGGAGAAGATACTCGTCTAGGTTTTGAAGTGGTTAAGGGAAAGGGTTCCAATCCTTCCTAAGTTTTAAACAATTTAGAAGTCATGACAATAGATTAGAGTTGAAGGAGATGCATGTAACTTGGGACGAGATTGGAGTCATCTGGGTTGGTTCATGGCTAACTATCTTGGCAATAGATGGTGGGCAACTAGGTGATACTTTGGGTCTATCTATTAAGTACGAGTCTTCGTCTAAATAAAAAGACGAAAACCAATATGAGTCCAAAGAAGTTGTTTTTGAATACCAATATGTGGTTCAAAGGCGAGTGAGTAATTCAAAAAGAATTGCCAAGGCTGTCGCGGATGGGACCCTAGAGGACAAGTTTAACTATGTCCCCATCCACGTAAAACTATAGATAAAAGCGAACCAAAGTGCACTCGGTTGATCAGACCATCATGCACCGGTTCTGACTAGACAATATGTTAGTGAGCGCGCGCTCAATAGCATGTGTCTTGAACAAGTTTGATAATGGTTAAACTTGCAAAACTAGGCTATAGTAGCAATATTTAGTCAAGATGATAAAATATAGGCACGTGAGATTATTATTGAAAGAGACTAGAATTAGTTCGAACTCCTTAAGAGTCTAAGTCTTGTTTGGTGACTATACAGTCGACCTATTGTCTCATTGTCTAAGGTTTTGGTCGACCAATAAGGTATGGTCCTTAAAAATTTATAGTCTGGGCAATCCACTTAGTATCTACTATAATGAGTCATAAGGATGAAGGCAATGCTAGGTCATGAGGCATTCTACCCAACTTACAAGAGCTAAACTAGTAGGGTGATGGAACAATGGGTCATGTCCACCTAGTATGGGTTACCTTATTAATCTCTATCATGCACGCAAGAAGGGCACGAATCACGATAGAAGGGATCAAGCAGGATACAACTCGAGGAGAAGACGGTCAAGTATGTGGATGAGATCCTAGACTCTAATCCTATACACATGCTTGCTTGGTACGGTAAAGTAACCAAACAATTTATCTTGACCTGCATGGGCCACCACAAAAATATGTAACATCCCAGTCCCAAAATATGTAGGACTAAGCACGTAGACATGCCAGCTGTATACATACGAAATACAGGGGCCTTGTATGTATACATAAGCTGTAAAATACAGTAAACCACAACTAACTAATCTCATCCACAAAATACGAAAATAAAAGATATCATATAATGAATTGTTTTGGTACAATATGCTGGGTGGAGACACATGCATCCACTACCAACCAAAATAAAAAGGAAGAAGTACATGATATACAAGGCTAAGTGGAAGTAGCAAGGAGGAACCAAGTCACGTCATCTTCGAATAAATGGAGAAGACCACGATCTCGGCTAGGATACCTGCGGAAGACATAAACACACACCTGGGAAATAACCATGTCCTCAGACGGATATAGCAAGATACAGGAAGAACATGCTAATATGAACTGTCAGAATAAAATAATATATGAAGGACTATTCTAGACACAAATATGCAAAGGAGATTCTAACAGCCTATTGTGCAATTAGAGACAACTTTCATGCGCATGGTGGGATTTTAGGCTATGTGTACATAACTGGCATCCACATCTGTATCCATCTGTAACGTCCAAAACGTCAGAGGGTATCTGCAAAAAAATTGCCACAGTTCCATCCGGAGACTGTGGTTTACCTGTTTGGATTCCCATACGCACTAGCGACTGTCCTCCCCAATATTTTCCACACTGACCAAGTCATGTCCATGGCTCGTCCAGTTTTGTAATTGCTTGAGTCTCTAAAACCCTAGTCTTAGCAGTTACGAAGATCTACCGTCACACGACTTTAGAGATGTCCAATCCATAAGTTGTCCCCCTAGCAAAATGTCTCAAACCGTGTAGTGTGAGTGTCATGGCCCAAGGAGATATAAGGATATCCCCAACAAGAAGGTAGTCCGCTAAAACTAAGTTAGCATGCATAAAATAAAGTAACGATTAATAACGTCGCTTGCACCCAAGTATGGCTTGGACGCACAATTTATAACAAAGAAAACTAACAATATGAAACAAAGTAAATAATACGGAAAATAATAATATGACAGTAAATTAGCAAGGTATACTTGCATGGTAGGACTCCGGGTGAGCTGCAATAGTCAAGATGGCACGACTGTGACTTTGGTGTTACAACTACGCAAGGGCCTCCGATGGTGGCACGGACTAGTTTATCGGGCCCAGAATTGTCAATTTAGTTAGTGTCGACATAAGGAAGTTACAAAGTTGGCGAGCGATTAGGAATAATGGGCTTGGTCACGGATAGAAGGATAATCAGGAGATGAAATAAATAATATATACGATTTTGAGAAAACTAATTAAAATCATTGAAAACTATATTTTATTAGGGGAAAATATACTTGAAAATAGTTTATAATAGTTTTGAACCTCATCAAATACGTACGAAAATACGGAGAAATCATTTTTATGGCTACATTCATAATTTACTTATATTTATATATTTAATAACTTGTTAAAAATTAACTAAAAAGATCCAACTAAATTTAGGTCAAATATGTATAAATGAATACCATAATATATTAATGGCCTTCTTAGTCTAGTCCTTTTTTGTTTTATAAATAGTTTTGAAAAGTTACATAATATATTAAAAGTAATAGTACTTTATGGAACAACCATATACATGGTATAATAAAATATCACCTGGTTAATACTTTATTACTAAAATCTATCATACTAGAAAAAGAAGCAAAATACTAACCAATAAAATATTTATTTATATTTTGGTAACTATATCTAAGTAATAACTAAATACTTAAAAATATTTATATGTAACAACTTGAAAATTTTACCTTTTTGTTAAGAACTATATAATACTATACATATATACATGACTTTTCAAAATAATAATAGTGTTAGCAATAACGCTAATAATATTAAAACCAATTACTAATAAAAATATCACAAAAAATGATAATAATCATCATTATTATACACCATGTGAATCCTATATATAACTAGTTTTCTAAACAAACACTATAATAAAAAGTAAACAATAACAATTTTATTATAAAATAACAATAATAATAATAATAATAATAATAATAATAATAAAAAATCAACTAAGAAAACCAAAAAAACAACATAATAAAAAAAATAATGTTATTAATAATAATAATAATAATAATAATAATAATAATAATAAACAATCAAAACAAAAAGCAACCAAATGGTTGTTGTTACTTTTTAGAGAAGGAGGAGAGAGAGAGGGAGAGGAAGGGAGCGGCCGATCGGAACGGAGTCCGGCTCGGCTGGCGGGAGGGCCGCAGCCATGAGAAGTCGGGCGGCGAGGGAAGGCGCGGATGTGAGGAGGAGAGGCCGGCGGGAGATCAGTGAGAGGGGCTCCGTCGGTTTTCTTGGCCGGGAAGTCGGGAGGCTGAGGAAGAGGATGAGCGGAGGAGAGGGGTTTTCGGTGGGGGGCGGTGCCGATGGCGCGCAGGCGGGGTTGAGAGAGAACGTGTCACGCCCCAGAACCAGAATACTGGAGAGCGGGAGAATGAGTTAGCCAGCTACGTATTACGGGTAGATGAATATCGTATAATATGATCAATGCTGTCTAAGAGACGAGGGGGTGCATACTACATGAAAGTCTCACTATGGTCACTTCACATCTATTGTCTCAATCATTTAAACAAGAAACAGGAATAGAGAACATGTAAGATAAAGCAGTAAGGCGTCCCAAATGCTCAGTCAAAATGTTCTTAATATCTGGCTTTACAAAACATAGCCAGATGATGTAGCAAAGTATACACAATTGTTATTAGCTGCAGTCTGACTTAATTACAATTATGTAAAAGTAAGTACAAGACGATCCGACTAACATGTCGGTGCCAAACGACAAAATATAAAGTAAATAACAAAACGAGCGGAAAAGTAAGGAACCCACTCGAGTCCTCCTGCGATCATCCCTCTAGTATTGACAATCTTGGAGGTGGAAGTAAGCTGAGTCCTCGGGAATCGGCTCTAAATCTGGCCATGCAAAACCAGAGAGGTTAGACCTCTAATAGCAAGTACTGCAAGAAAGCACGATATGAGAAAATGGAACCAGTAATAAGAGAATATGATATATAGATCTCTGCTTGCTACTGAGATTTACATAACATCACGACACTTTGAACCTACCTCCCAACCAAACAAGGACATAAGTTGGCCCGTCATGTCTCGACACTCTGATCATCTCAGTTACTCAACAGATTAAGATAGTACACAACCAAATCAATTTAAACGACCATGCAACTACTATGGCTTGCTATTGTGGGTTCCAAGTTATCTTGGAATTATGCGATAAAAGATTCCCCAGTTCTTACTATGTGCAAGCAAGGCTAGTCTACCTAGTCAATCAATTGCACCAATCATGAAATAGACGAGTCCCAGCGGGACGCCCGTCATCAATATACAATAAATAATATAAGCAGATACCGCTCCATGCCCGTACGAAAGGTTTGCAGTATCTGTGGGAACCAGTCGGCCTGTCGGGCACTAATAGTCCAAAGAGGGCTGCCATGTAAGAACTCGGGAATCCATTCTCTCCATGCAATCATTATTTTATTTAACTTAGTAGCCTCTATGTTAAGTGAAATCCCATACCGTGGGTCATGGTCATTCAGAATGAGTACTTCCGTACAAAGTACGATACGCCCAACTCTACAACGATACCTGTGCGGTTAGGTTGTAGGTCTTACATAGCGTAATGCAACAATTAAAACTAACCATGAAATAAATCATGCCTTGACCATAAAGTACACATGCTGTTTTTGTAGAAAAATAATAAATTGAAGCCTGCATATGCCTGTATGCCAATATTCGGGATCGACCAATCGATTACAGTAGTTCATAATTAATATGAACGTGTCTCATTCATTCAATTCAATAAGACGACTAGCCAGTCTCTTAGTTCCAACTAGGAACGCATGATCAATTATTAGTCAAGGTCATAATCAATATCAATCAATGTTAATTCGGGACAAGAATCAGTCAAAAGACATCATGGGCTAGAGTTCATGCGGCCGGAAAATTATAGAAGTTCATGCGGCTGAGAGTGCATATGTGGTCAGGATCTCATGCGGCCAGGAAGTGCCATGCGGCCACGAAAAATAGCATGTATCAGGAAACAACATGCACCAAGAAACAACATGTGCCAGGAAACAGCATGTGCCAGAAAACAGCATACGCCAGGAAATAACATGCGGCAGAAAACAACATACGCCAGGAAACAACATGCGCAAGAAAACTACATGCGCCAGGAAATAGCATGCACCAGAAAATAGTATGTGCCAGAAAACAGCATGCGCCAACAAACAGTATGGCAACAGTGTTTTGTCAGCAAACAGCATGCGCCAGGAAACAGCATGCGTCATGACAGCATGCGCCAGAAAACAGCATGCGCCAGCAAACAGCATGTCAACAGTGTTTGTCAGCAAACAACATGTGCCCCAGGAAACAGCATGCGCCAAGACAGCATGCGCCAGAAAATAGCATGCGCTAGCAAACAACATGGCAACAATGTTTTGCCAGCAAACAGCATGCGCCCCAGGAAATAGCATGCGCCAGAAAATAACATGCGCCAGCAAACAACATGGCAACAGTATTTTGCCAGCCAACAGCATGTGCCAGGAAACAGCATGCGCCAGAAAACAGCATGGCAACAGTATTTTGCCAGCCAACAGCATGCGCCAGAAAACAGCATGCACCAAAAAACTGCATGCACCAGCAAATAGCATGGCAACAATATTTTGCCAACCAACAGCATGCGCCAGGAAACAGCATACTCATCTTCTCCAATCAGCCTCTAATGGCCATGAAAACCCATGAAGCAAAAAGACCATAAATCACTCAAAATAAGTCGAAATCAGGACTTCCAATAGCCTAAATTGGGTGGAATCAAATTTCCTACAACATGGAACCATCAAAACTTGAAAAATAACAAAGTTACTAGATCAAAACCTAAAAATTCCGAAAATGTATCAAACTTAGATCTACATGAAATGAGCCATGGGAATTGAAAATGCTAAATACTAAAGTGTCTAAGAATCTTGAGAGGAAGACAATGGAACAAAAAAAAATAAAAATCCATCAAGAAGTAAGTTGGCACTTGCCTAGTCCTCCTAGGTTGGTAGAGAGTTATGAGGAAGAAGAAGAGTAATGAGAAGAAGTAATGAAGAGAGAGAAAAAGGGGATGAGGCTTTAAATGAAGGAGTGGTGGTGGGTAGGGAGTTGGGTTCATGTTGAACCATCCAAGGCCAAAAATAAACCAACTCAGGCCGAACCCAAAAGCAAAGCAGAAAGTAAAATGCTGAAAGTAAAATTACAGAAAAATTAATTAACGTGAAATTAAAAGAATTTTAAATACAGAACAATACATGATATATATATATATTAAATAAATATATTAAAACAATATATGAATTAAAAATACGTATTCTGGGAACGGGAAGTGACATCTCTACCATCCTTAGAAAATTTTTGTCCTCGAAATTTCAAATCCAAGCAGGATAGAAACATCGGAGCTAAACTAATCGAAGTATAAGCAATTGAGTGAGCAATTATTCTACAATGCCAATATCAAGTAATATATCTATGTTTAACTATCGACGACACCAAGCAATTCTACTCATAAGGTGACAAGCATGAGGAGTTAAGACAATCAAGGTATACAGAAAGAGATATACCTTGTGAGTCAAACAGGTGCGGATACCGTGATCGGATGTCATCCTCACGTTCCCACGTTGACTCTCCTAAAGAGTGATGACCCCAAGCAACCCGAACAAGGCTAATTGTTCGGTTCTTGAGTATCTTCTCTCTTCTGTCCAAAATAAACACAGGTTGTTCCTCGTAAGACAGGTTGGTACCAACAACCAGCTCAGAATGATCAAAGATATGGGTTGGGTCCGATACATACCTACATAACTGAGATACATGGAACACGTCATGCACCACTCGTAACAAAGGTGGAAGGGATAAACGATAAGCAACATCGCCTATCAAAGATAATAAATGGACCCACGTACCGCGGACTCAACTTCCCGCGAACGCCAAACCTAATGACCCCATGGGTAGGTGAGATCCGCAAGAACACGTGGTCCCCAACAGAAAACTCTAGCGGCCTACGATGCTGGTCCGCCCAATGACGATGCCGATCTTGTGCAACTCGAAGTCGCTCTCTAATTCCTTTGACCACTTCAACTGTTTGGACAATCATTTCCGGGCCTAACATCTTCCTCTTTCCGATATCATCCCATGCTAGTGGTGACCTACACTTCTTACCATATAGTGCTTCAAATTGCACCATCTGGATACTGGCTTGATAACTGTTGTTGTGTGAGAATTCGACTAAGTGCAGGTGGCTCTCCCAAGATCCTCCAAAATTCAGAGTGCAAGCTCGCAACATGTCCTCTAAAGTCTGAATTGTTCTTTCTGATTGTCCTTCCGTCTGTGGATGGTAAGCCGTGCTATATCTTAACTTGGTCCCCAGACTATGATGCAAGCTCTTCCAGAAATGTGATATAAACGGGTATCTCTGTCTGACACAATACTGACAGGGACTCTATGATGTCTGACTATCTGTTGCATATACAACTCTGCCAACTTTTCTGTAGATTGCCCTACTCTGAAAAGAAGAAAGTGTGCCACCTTCGTAAGCCGATCTACTATCACCCAAATGGCATCTTTACCACTTGGTGACCTCGGTAAATCGGTCACAAAGTCCATTGTAATATGTTTCCAGAATAGGAAGCGGTTGCAATAACCCAGCTGGCCTCTGCTGCTCTGCATTCACTTGCTGACATACCAAGCAACGGGAAACGAATCTAGCTATCTTCCTCTTCATTCCGTTCCACTAGAAGTGTTGTTTAATATCTTGGTACATCTTGGTCCCTCCAGGATGTATAGAATACTGAGAACTGTGAGCTTCTACCATAACCTCCTGTCTGATATCTCTACTAGGCACACATAGGCGCGATCCAAACCTAAGGGTACCATCTTCATGAATTTGCATCTCCTTTCTGAGTCCTGACTCACATTCTGCCCTAAGCTTCTGAATCCTTGGGTCCTGTGCCTGAGCTGCATTGATCCTGTCTACCAAGTCGGATTGAACTTGTAGACTTGTTAGAACTCCTACATCACTAGGAAGTATAACTTCGATGTCCATCTCCTGAAGGTCTTCTAAGATATGCCTCTGTGTTGTCAACATAAATGTGCCGCCTCTCCTGCTGAGAGCGTCTGCTACCACATTAGCCTTGCCCGGATGATACTGAAGCTCCACGTCGTAATCCTTGATCAACTCCAACCATCTTCTCTGTCTCATGTTCAGCTCCTTCTGAGTAAAGATGTACTTCATACTTTTATGGTCTGTGTACATGTCCACTCGATCACCATATAAGTAATGCCTATATAGCTTCAAAGCAAACACTACTGCTGCCAACTCCAAGTCATGAGTTGGATAATTCTTTTCGTGGTCTCAAAGTTGCCTAGATGCATATGCTATCACCTTCTCATGTTGCATAAGGACACATCCAAGTCCTTTACCTGACGCATCATAATATACAGTAAAACCTCTGGGTCCAACTGGTAATGTAAGAATAGGCGCTGATATTAACTTCTGCTTCAAGTTTTCAAATAATGCCTGACACTCTGTCGACCAGACGAATGGTACATCCTTTCGTGTCAAGCGGGTCATGGGTGTTGAAAGTTTTGCAAAGTCTGCTACGAATCTCCTGTAATATCCCGCCAATCCCAAGAAACTCTGCACATCTGCTACGGTCTTGGGTACTGGCCAACTTTCTACTGCTTCTACCTTCTTGGGATCCACTGCTACTCCAGCTCCTGATACGATGTGCCCCAAAAATAAAATATGGTCCGACCAAAACTCACACTTGCTGAGCTTGGCATACAACTGGTTCTCTCTCAAAACCTGCAAAACTTTTCGGAGGTTGTCCTCATGTTCCTCCTCACTAGCAGAGTAGACGAGAATGTCGACAAGAAACACAACGAAAAATTGATCTAAGTATGGCATAAAGATGCGGTTCATCAAATCCATAAATATTGCTGGAGCATTGGTCAAACCAAATGGCATTACTAAGAATTCATAATGCCTATACTACGACCTGAATGCTGTCTTGGAAATATCTTCCTTCCGAACCCTCACTTGATGATACCCTGAATGAAGATCTATCTTGAAAAAAACTCTAACTCTGCTTAACTGATCAAACAAGTCATCGATCCTGGGTAGTGGGTACTTGTTCTTTACTGTTGCTGCATTAAGCTTCCTATAATCGATGCACAATCTGGATGACCCATCCTTCTTCCCCACAAGTACCACTGGTGCTGCCCATGGTGATATGCTAGCTTGGATGAACTTCTTCTCCTTCAGTTCCTCTATGTGCTGATATACCTTGGCCTGTTCTGAATCTGTCATTCTGTAAACTCAATCTGATATCGGTTTAGTTCCAGGTACCAATTCTATACTGAACTCAATATCCCTAATCGGTGGTAGACCTGAAAGTTCTTCGGAAAATACGTCTAGAAACTCTTCAACTACCTTCAGAACTTGAACTTCTTGTATTGCGTCACTACTCCCTGCTCTTGTTGAGTTGCCACTGATCTGACTAAGGTGAATCTCTTCATGCCTGGAATATCAAAAGATACACTCCCTCTACGACAATTTATTGTCGCATGACTGTCTTTCAGCCAGTCCATGTCTAAGATAACATCGAAATTTCCAACATGAAATTCTATCAACCAGGCGGGTAAGGAATGCCCGTAAACTACAACGCTACATGCTAGAATAACTCTACTAACTCCTACGAGTCCATTACCAGTGAGTATATTTAATCTCCCTGGCAATGCCTCAAATTTTATTCCTAGCCGTGTTACAAATTGTGCAGATATAAATGAGTATGATGCTCCCGAATCAAATAATGCTACTGCGGGATATGAGGCGACGAGAATGTTACATGCCACAACATCTCTTGATGCTAATGCCTCCCCCAAGGACAGAGTGAATGCCTGCCCTCGACCTTCTTGTTGGTTCCCATATTGCGGCCTAGCCTGGTGCTGCTGCTGGCCCCTGCCTTGATGATGCTGGAGTGGTCTATGCTGGTATTGTTGCATCGGCGGTCCCTGCTACCGAAACATCTGAGCCTGTGTCATGAACGGGCGCTGTGCCAACGGTCTCACTGCCACTGCTGGTCCTCGATACTAGCCTGCCCCTAGTGCTGGCATAGCAGGAAATTATTGCACTGGTCCTCCTAACCTCGAATTCATGGGACATGTGGTAACCCGATAATCTAGATTTACACATATCAAACAATGTCCGTTTAATATCCGACACACATCTCTAGTGTGCCCTACCTTTCCACAATAAGTGCAGCCCGCTGGGGGTTGCTGGTTCTTCCTCTGTTGCTGTTGCTGCTGCCTTGGTGGTGGTGCTGGCCCTCGTATTGCCACATCATAAATGCGAATGCCAGGGGATGGTGCTGTTACTCGGGGCACTACTCTCCCTCCTCCTTCAATCTGACTGTGGGATCTTTTCTGACCTCCAGACCTTGCCGTGATCCTCTGAATGGTGATCTCATGCCTTCGGGTTGCCGTCAATACCTCATCGAAAGTCTGGTAATTGTGCCCCTCTATCAATTGCAAGTGCTCAAGATGAAACCCTTGATGGAACCTCATAGCCCTCTGGCTCTCTGTTGCTACCATCTCCGGGGCGAACCTACTCAATCTGCAGAACTCTGCTGCATAAGCATCTACCGTCTTGTCGGCCTGCTTGAGGTTGATAAACTTATGTTGTAGCTCAAACTGTGCCACAACTCCATAGTACTTCGTCTTGAACCTTGCAGTAAAATCGTCCCAAGCAACAGGACGTCTGATGCCTACTTCTTATGATTCCCACCAATCACATGCGAGATCCTGAAGTAACAACTTTACTTGATCCACACGTTCTTCCGCCGGCACCTTAGCTGCTGTCAAAATTGCCTCAATATCCTTAAGCCATGCATCTGCTGAGATGGCATCTTCCGTGCCCTCGAAACGGCGAGGGTTGTACTTGCAAAACCTAGTTGATGCTCCTGAATCTGTCCTTGCCCCTCTATCCAATGCCGTCTGCAATCCTTGGTTGAGGAGTACATTCTGCTCTTGTAACTGAGCGTGCATGCGCTGCTGGGCTAACATCTGGTGTTGCTGAGTAGCCATCATCTCTCTCATGATCTCCAAAAGGGCCGAGGTGTCTACTTCCACAGGGGTAGGTGGAACTATTGGCGGTGTTGGAACCTCCAGATACTACGGTCCAGCTGCTGGTTCTACTATCACTTCTTCTTAGATAGTCTACTGAGGTAGTACTGGCCCGTGTAGCTGACCAACCTGGTCATGTTGTCCATGTTGCCCTTGTTGTTGCTGTCCAGTTCTGACAGATGCAGACGAAGTGCCCCTAAGGAAAGGGACAAAAGAGCAATCAAACGACCGGACATGAAGGATCAATGAAGCCGAAGGATACGGGAATGTCAAACTAGGGTTGAGAACAACGAATCATGAGATCAAGGGAGAACATATGTGATTGAGACATCTTATAAATCAAAACACCCCACAAGTCTGAAATCAGACCTGCATGGGCCACCACTAAAACCTTGTCACGCCCCAGAACCAGAATACTTGAGAGCGGAGGAATGACTCAGCCAGCTACGTATTACGGGTAGATGAATATCGTATAATACGATCGATGCTGTCTAAGAGACGAGGGGGTGCATACTACATGAAAGTCTCACTATGGTCACTTCATATCTATTGTCTCAATCATTTAAACAAGAAACAGGAATAGAGAACATGTAAGATAAAGCAGTAAGGCGTCCCAAACGCTCAGTCAAAATATTTTCGATATTTGGCTTTACAAAACATAGCCAGATGATGTAGGAAAGTATACACAATTGTTATCAGCTGCAGTCTGACTTAATTACAATTATATAAAAGTAAGTACAAGATGATCCGACTAACATGTCGGTGCCAAACGGCAAAATATAAAGTAAGTAACAAAACGAACGGGGAAGTAAGGAACCCACTCGAGTCCTCCTGCGATCATCCCTCTAGTATTGACAATCTTGGAGGTGGAAGTAAGCTGAGTCCTCGGAAACCGGCTCTAAATCTGGCCATACAAAACCAGAGAGGTTAGACCTCTAATAGTAAATACCGTAAGAAAGCACGATATGAGAAATTGGAACCAGTAATAAGAGAATATGATATATAGATCTCTGCTTGCTACTGGGATTCACATAACATCACGATACTTCGAACCAACCTTCCAACCAAACAAGGACAGAAGTTGGCCCGTCATGTCTCGACACTCTGATCATCTCAGTTAGTCAATAGAGTAGGAACATTACACAACCAAATCAATTTAAACGGCCATGCAACTACTACAGCTTGCTATTGTGGGTTTCAAGTTATCTTGGAATTATGCGATAAAGGATTCCTCAGTTCTTACTATGTGCAAGCAAGACTAGTCTACCCAGTCAATCAATTGCGCCAATTATGAATTAGACGAGTCCCAGCGGGACGCCCGTCATCAATATACAATAAATAATATAAGCAGATACCGCTCCCTGCCCGTGTGACAGGTTTGCAGTATCTGTGGGAACCAGCCGGCCCGTCGGGTACTAATAGTCCCAAAGAGGGCTGCCATGTAAGAACTCGGAAATCCATTCTCTCCATGCAATCATTATTTTATTTAACTTAGTAGCCTCTATGTTAAGTGAAATCCCATGCCGTGGATCATGGTCATTCAAAATGAGTACTTCCGTACAAAGTACGATATGCCCAACTCTACAACGATATCTGTGCGGTTAGGTTGTAGGTCTTACATAGCGTAATGCAACAATTAAAACTAACCACGGAATAAATCATGCCTTAACCATAAAGTACACATGCTGCTTTTGTAGAAAAAATAATAAATTGAAGCCTGCATATGCCTGTATGCCAATATTTGGGATCGGCCAATCGATTACAATAGTTCATAATTAATATGAACGTGTCTCATTCATTCAATTCAATAAGACGACTAGCCAGTCTCTTAGTTCCAACTAGGAACGCATGATCAATTATTAGTCAAGGTCATAATCAATATCAATCAATGTTAATTCGGGACAAGAATCAGTCAAAAGGCATCATGGGCTAGAGTTCATGCGGCCGGGAAATTATAGAAGTTCATGCGGCTGAGAATGCATATTGGTCAGGATCTCATACGGCCAGAAAGTGCCATGCGGCTACGGAAAATAGCATGTGCCAGGAAACAACATGCACCAAGAAACAACATGTGTCAGGAAACTGCATGTGCCAGGAAACAGCATGCGCCAGAAAACAGCATGCGCCAGGAAACAACATGCGCCAGAAAACAGCATGCCCCAGAAAATAGCATGCGCCAGAAAACAACATGCGCCAAGAAACAACATGCGCCAGAAAACAGCATGCGCCAGCAAATAGCATGGCCACAGTATTTTGCCAACAAACAGCATGTGCTAGGAAACAGCATGCGCCAGGACAGCATTCGCCAGAAAATAACATACGCCAGCAAACAGCACGACAACAGTATTTTGCCAGCAAACAGTATGCGTCCCAGGAAACAGCATGCGCCAGGACAGCATGCGCCAGAAAACAGCATACGCCAGCAAACAGCATGACAACAGTATTTTGCCAGCAAACAGCATGCGCCCCAGGAAACAGCATGCGCCAGAAAACAGCATGCGCCAGCAAACAACATGGCAACAGTGTTTTGCCAGCCAACAGCATGCGCCAGAAAACAGCATGTGCCAGAAAATAGCATGTGCCAGCAAACAGCATGGTAACAGTATTTTGCCAGCCAACAGCATGCGCCAGAAAACAACATGCGCTAGAAAACAGCATGCGCCAGAAAACAACATACGCCAGAAAATAGCATACGCCAACAAACAGCATGGCAACAATGTTTTGCCAGCCAACAACATGCGCCAGCAAACAACATGCTCATCTTCTCCAATCAGCCTCTAATGGCCATGAAAACCCATGAACCAAAAAGACCATAAATCACTCAAAATAAGTCGAAATTAGGACTTCCAATAGTCTAAATTGTGTGGAGTCAAATTTCTTACAACATGGAACCATCAAAACTTGAAAAATAACAAAGTTACTAGATCGAAACCTAAAAATTCCGAAAATGTATTAAACTTAGATCTACATGAAATGAGCCATGGGAATTAAAAATGCTAAATACTAAAGTGTCTAAGAATCTTGAGAGGAAGACAATGGAACAACAAAAAATAAAGATCTATTAAGAAGTAAGTTGGCACTTGCCTAGCCCTCCTAGGTTGGTAGGGAGTTATGAGGAAGAAGAAGAGTAATAAGAAGAAGTAATGAAGAGAGAGAGAGAGAAAGGGGATGAGGCTTTAAATGAAGGAGTGGTGGTAGGTGGGGAGTTGGGTTCATGTTGAACCATCCAAGGCCAGAAAATAAACCAACTCGGGTCGAACCCAAAAGCAAAGCAGAAAGTAAAATGCTGAAAGTAAAATTGCAGAAAAAATTAATTAACGTGAAATTAAAAGAATTTTAAATACAAAATAATACATGATATATATATTAAATAAATATATTAAAATGGTACATGAATTAAAAATACATATTCTGGGAACGGAAAGTGACAGAACGGGGAGCTGTGGACGTTGGTGGGGCGGCGCGCGCTTGACGTTGGACGCGGTGGCTAGGGCACGCCGATCGAAGGGGATACGGCTCGTGGGGTGCTGCTGGGTGGAGAGATGCTCGCCGCGTGCGTGGCCATGGATCGCCGGCGCTACCGAGCTCAGGACGGCGCAGGTGTGTAGTAGAGGCTAGGCGCAAAGCCAGGCGGCAGGTGGCGGACGGAGAGGAGGTTCGCGATTTTGGCGACGGAGAAGACGGCGGCCACGGGAGGAGCACTGGGTCGGTCAGGTAAGGGTTTTTTAATTCTTCATTGGGTGATGGTGGTGGTGTCGAGGTGATTTTCCGTTGGTGGTTCTTTTGGGTTAGGGGTTTTCTGTTTGTCATGGCGGTGGTACGACGGGTGGTCGTCGGCCTGGGTTGGCCGGGGGCAGGCGTCCGGATCACGGCAGTGGGGTCGTGGTGGCGTGTCTGACAACGGTGGTGATGGTGGTCGATGATGGCTGGCTACGTGGGGTGGCGGTGGTTGGTTTCGTCGGAACGGGGCAAGGGTCTGGCGACCATGGAAACTGGTAGTTGCTGGTAGTTCGGGGTGGAGACTGCCGTGGAATGGTAGAGGTGTTCTTGGCCACGAGGGATTGGATGGTCGTAGCGGTGGGAATGACGGAGAAGCTGGTGTTTGGAGATGGCCAAGGACGGGCTGGGATCGGTGATCGTGACGGCGCGACAGTGCCCAGGATTGGATTAGGTTTATGGTTTTGATGGTGTGTCGGGGGTGTCCGACACGAAGAAGATAAAATTGTATTTATAAAAATATGGAATAAGAATTTGGATGGACACAGCCACGATGCACGTATATTTGTGGAGAAATTTGTGGATGTAAGGAATTTATGGAGGAGTACCTGCCTATTTATAGGATGTGGGAATTCCCTGTTGGATAAGGAGTAGGGATTTTAAATCTCTTATAGATAATTGTCACATTCGTTTTAAAACAAAATCAAATCTAAACCAAATCCAATTAGATAACTTACATATTTAAATTAAATTATTTAAAATAAATAAAATCACCATTTAAATTATCACAATTAAATTCAAATTATCTTTTTATAAATAATAATAATTAATTAATTACAAAAATCATAATAAATATTTAAGTATTAATAGGAAAAATTTAAACTACCATTTTATTTAAATAGCATAATAATTTTGAAAATGAGAATAACTATTTTAAATAGTAGTAGGAAATATCTCTTTAAAATACATTTTTAATAATTTAGATAAATAATTTTGAAAATAAACATAAATATTCAAATATTTAAAATACCTTCTTGCTAAATAATTTATTATAAATAATAAAAATAAAATTTAAAAATATACATGGAATATTTTTTTATGTCCTTTACATGAGTAGCATATCCTCATAAATCTAGTTTTCTAATTTACCACTTTTAAAATAAGATAGTATTTTATAAATAATTAAAATAATAAGTTTTTCCAATCTCGATAGATACTTTTCACAAATTTTTAATAAAATAATTATTATATACATTATTTTGAAACCATCACCGATAATAAAATTAAAACCATTTTTCTAAAAAATATGTAACTCGCACATATTCGCACTCGACGAGTAAAACACGAAAACGCAAATTCCCGTGCGACGTACAATACGACTATACAACGTATAAATACAAAAAAAAAATCAATACAAAAATATAGTAGAACAGAACTTCTGTAGATGTTGTCAACTTTTTTTCTTTCAGTACATAATGTCTGTCACGACCCGCACCCTAGAGTAAGGGCACGAGACGTGGGTACGTCCAGCCTACGCCGCAGTATCGGTGGTAGAACCACTACAAAAAAAGTGTCTTTTTGGGACGACACTATAAAGAACACAAGTCTAAAACGTCCTAAAAGTATAATTCTAGGGACGGCTATATTTTTAGTAACAAAATGTTACTTTTTTTTGGGACAGATTGTAAAAATGGATCACTATTTGGGACTGATAAAAATTTCTGTTCCAAATAATACACATTTTCGTCCCAAATAGGTCGGCGGGAATACCACACGTTTGGCGGCTAATTGCCAAATTATATGGGGGAAAAGTTTACCTCCACGTGTTTCCATCGTAGCCATTCGATCGGATGGATTAATCCAGACCGTCCATCCCAAAACTTTCAGAACTTAGTAGATCAAAACTTTTAGAACTCAATATCAAAACAACCTAAATCTCTCTCTCTCTTTTCGATCAAAAATTGGGTGCTGCCGCTTTCTCTCTCTCCGACCATTGCTCCAGTGCTGCTGCTCTCTCTCTCTCTCTCTCTGACTATTGCTCTCTCCTTGTCCGATCTTTCAACCCTAGGTGCTCCAGTGCTGTTGCTTGGTATATTTTCCCCAATCTTTAGAATTTTTTACCAAAAATTTTTAGTCTTTGCCCTAATTTTTGGATGCATGCTATTTTATCCTAGATTATTTGCTTGAAATTTAAGTATTTTACATACTAGGGTAGTGGATGTCTTAGATTTACCCCTAATTTTTGCATGTATGATCAGTTATTTAGGTGATTGCTTTTCTTTTGGGAAGATTTGGATTTATGAAGTGTATCAGTTTATTGAGAAAATTATTTGGTAGAATCGTGGAGCTCCTAGTCCAGGTTTGTTTAATTAGGCTCCTCAGTTTGATGGATTTTTTTTGCTTGCTATTAAAGTTGTTTATAGCATAATTTTGCACATTACAATATTACTATTATCAGATAGTTACAATGATTTTGGTACCCTTTTTTCAATCCTGAGATGGCGTGCAAATAACTATCTATTTGGTAAGAGGCATGACTGAGCAGTCCAATACTAATGAGTTTTAGTTACATGTATGGGTCTTCTTGAGAGAAACAAAATGTTGTAGTGGTGCACAAGGTGACAAGTTTTATTGTTAATTAGCAATTAGTGTCATGTGGGATTATAGCATGTCTTATAATCTTTTATTCAGTTTATTGAATGCCCGGTTCCTCATATTCGGTAACATGATGCAAATATAAAAACAAAATAGCCATAATCATAATGTATATTAGACGCACTAGCATTGTGATGCTAGAAAAGAGTGTTGTGAGTGCTAGAAAGGAGCCTGATGCCAAAGTAACCAAATGTCTATTTAAGCATTCATAAGTTTACTTGTGTAGATATTAGTATATACATTCTTGTAGTTTATTGTAGAACTTAGCTTTTAGAGTAGTCTTCTTAATTTCCTCAAATATATGGAAACAAAAGCTATTTGTATAGCAAGCTTTATGGGAAGTCATTAGTATAATGATGCCAGTTATTATAATTTGCCCCTAATTATACAAACTTGCCCAAATTTATGTTCTGTCATGGTTTATGTCGAATTTATATAATATGTGATACCAAATTTATGTAATATATGAGACGGTCATTGATCAAAAATTCAGAATATTGAGAGGAAAGATAAGAGACACTGGGACCTAGAAATTTATGTAACATGTGAGACCTGTAAGCATCAGTTCTTTTTTAGAAGTTTGCGTCTCAAACTAATGATACAGTGTTAAGTTATGATTTTTAACTTGTCGTGGTGGTTTGGTTTATTGATGCACACTCTCATTTAAAGGGGTATTTTGGAATTACTCCTTAATCTTATCACGATGATATATGGATTAGTTTCCTTAAAACTCCAAATATTAAGGTGAATATCTCTAATAAATAAGAAGGCTACCTTTTGACATAATTTCTGGCTTGACACAAATCAGGATGTACGTATATAGTAAACAATATCCATGGGAGAAATCAAGAAACTTCAAACCAAACAAAAAAACAAAACCAAAGTCTTCCTAATAGGGAACACAATTTTTTCTTGAAAGGTGTTATTTAAAAACTAAACTCCAAAATCCGTGATGTGTTCTCGTGTGCAACATGTATCACACATGCCGAACGCTCCAAAAGTGACGTGTCGCGTTGGACACTTGTCAAACACAACAGAAACTTGAAACCACGCTGTGGCATCCCGAAACCGATGTCGTGGCCTCGTCATATTCACGTCTGTGCAACATAGCTGAAATCAAACGTGCAACAAGATGACAAATACTTTTAGGAATCGGGCGTAAGATGGCTGGAATATTTAGGGGAATTCTTTACATATAGTATGCTAGCAGGTAAATGTATATCGATTTTGTATGCAATGATTCTATAGGTGGATAATTAGCATCAATATTGCAATCTTACAGTTGTACAAATCTTTTCCAAGGTTAAACACTTACGGCTACTTTGGATTGCACTTACCTTTCGTTTCGTTTGCTCAAACGTACATTTATGCCTTTCTGGAACGCTCGTTGAGATTTCCATTCGAGTCCCGAAATGAATGAAATATTTGAAAAATGTCCATCCGAATTGGAAGTCATTTTGCTTGCCCCTTGCGTTTGGGTGCCAAATGGCCCAATTGGAGTCCCATACTGGCCCTTAGTCATATTTGCATTTTTTTTACATTATGCTAGCATCACAATAGATCAATCAATCAAGTAGAAGGAAGTAGTCTAAGTCGCAAATGTGTCTTTCCTCTTCTAACTAATAGCTTGTAGTATCTGCCGATATCGATATGATACGGTTGGTACCGATACGATTTGGCTTGTTCCGATCCGATATCCATCGTTACTGATACTGGCCGATACTGAAGTTTGTGGTCTCTTTTTCAGTCCTTTGATAGAGAAAATTGAAGAAAAAGACAAATAAACAAGTAGTAAGGCTGTAAAAGCATGTAAATGGAGAAAATTTATTAATCACATGTAAACCAATTAGCAATGGAGACAATTATTTTATTAAATTTCAAAACTACTAAGAAACAACAAAAAATGGTTAATTTATGCCTAAATGTATAAAATATTTTTCCCCTAAAATTTTAATAATGTATTAGTAATTATTTGATCTCCGATACCAAAAATTCGATACTCCGACCCCAACTGATACCATTGATTCCGATATTCATAGGAAGGATCCGATACCGATAGTGCAAACCTTTCGTACTATAGCCGAGTCCTACTAGACTATATAAGATAATTTTGCTTTTAATTGTGCCAACTTGTTGAAACTAATGGACCATAATGATTAAGGATCCCATATCAACTTATTACGAGCATGATGAATGATTTGGCATTATGAACAAGAATATTACGAGGGATTGGCGAAAACAATGAGTATGCAAATATTATAAAAATGACTTATATTCAAATATAGTTAATAGGGATTATGTGACATATCTAACTTTGGGTGTGTGTTGTAAATAACACGAGGGAATTTTACTAAGGATTTTCTTATAATTCCTATGTGAGTGTAAATTCTACCATCTTCAGTTAACTTAATTCTAATGTTCACTCCATATGGTTCATTCAATTTACTGGATATCTTATTATTTCTTTGTTATTAAGCTAGAAGGCTTGGATGATAATGATGATGCTAGTTCCAGTTTGTTTACATAGCTCTTGAGCATCTTTTGTTTTTCTTACTATGAATTTTTTGGTGAGAAGCATACAAAGAGGAGAGTCACTAATCTTACTCACTTTCCTATACTTATTAGACACTGTGATCTCATAGGATTATGTTGATGTTTTAAATGGATTAATGATTACATTGAGAATTTCTCTTAACCCTTCCATTTTTGCGTACTTGGTACCTGTTATTGTGGTCGCTTCATTTTTTGATAGAAGCTACGTGTTGTTAAGTGCATGAATGATCATCAGGCTTGGTGATTGGATCGAACCTTGCTAAAAGGCATTCATATTACCCCTTTTTTTGTGTTTCTCACGCATATACTGAAGTGGTGTTTTGGGGGTGGGGGGGGGGGGGGGTTGTGAATGCAAATTGCAGTCTTGATATATGTTTTTCAATAACCTAATGTCGCTTTTAGGCCAAATTATTTTCTGTATAATTCCCTTTGGCTTATACACCTTATATTTATAACAGCAACCCCATAGCTCAATTCCTCATATATCCTTAAAGTAATATATAGGAACCTAGCTATTATGTATCAGACTTCAGGGAAATGGTATGGATGAATCTTACTGTAATAACAACTGATCTAGGTCCAACAAAGAGGTATTAGTGATACTTTAGTTGGTTGTTGGCAAAGTGCATCTATTAGGCCCAACCAGTTTGGATGTGCATAAATAGCAAGGTCATGTTCATTATGTGCCTATGCATAAGGGGAATTGGATGGGGAAGAAACTTACGGCAGATTCTCATGTATTCATATAGAACTTCATTTTATTTTTGATTTGAAGTTGTGGATCGGGAGCTCTCTTCAATAGACATTCAATTATGTCAACTTGCAGGTAAGGATGCCATCATCATTCTCCATGTATTATTCCTTGTAGGATACTCTTTGGTTAAGAAAGTAACCTGCTAAGTACAAAGGATGTGTCATGTGGTATTCCCACCGTTCATTCTCCAACTTCATTATTGCCTCGCAATCCCCTTCATGGTTTCTAAATTTTCGTTTAATTATTGTCATGTGGCATGCCTCTAACACAGTAAAGTGGAAATGACTGATAGTCCTATAATCCAATCCTCCTCTCAATTATTCATGAACTTTCAAGTTTCAAGAAAGGCTCAAAGACCAAGAGAATTCTAGTGACATTCATTTTAAAAAAAGTAATTGAAAACTATATTGGCCACTTTGTCCTTTTCTTCCTACTCGCCCAAGAGTTAGTAATCTACTCCGAAGATGCAAGCAACATTCTCAATAATTCTTGTGCAAGTTGGAAGTATTAAGAGTTAGGAAGCAAGTGCCAAAGGGGGTGAGTTTGGTCTCTCCGAGTCCCCATGTATCTTCGCACTGTTGTTAAAATCGTTTTACAAGGTTAATCGCCCGATACGAGAGTTACAAATCAATGAAATCAATATGTATACAATATAAACATAAATGAAAGGTTTAATTTCAATTTTCTGTCGCTAGTATTTCTCTTCTATATCTTCTCTCCTTTTCTTTCTCTCTTCATCTGCTTGCTATGGTGGTTGCAGCTTGCTGCTAGTGACAGCACACCGAACTGTAACTGCTTGTTTCTGAACAAATGCCATTGACCGGGGCCAGCCATGTCGGCTGAGTTTATGTATTGTTATGGTTTACTTGTATGCTATTTTTTTCATTATTTTAACATGGCGTAACAAACAGTAATCAAGTTTTCACAGGGAAAACTCTGCTTCTACTTTGTGTTGTTAAGCAACTTTTTAATCACATATGGGATGTGATAAAGGATGTTCCTAACCTCCAGTCAGAATACAGTTACATTCTTTGGCATCTTCTTACAGTTAAAGAATATCGATATCAGATGAGGAAGCGAGTTTATTGTAGTAAGTTCGATTAATCTGCACCTATCTATCTCTCTTTGTAAAAGTACTGTGTACGCAATTCTTAAAGCAGTACATTTTATTTTTCTGGAACAGGTCTAGTAGTTCTGTACATGAACAAAGTGGAAATGGCCCTTAGCAAGAAAGCTATTCATTCCAAGGAGGAACTCTTTCGTTTTATAGTGACGCTTCACGCCCTCCTTGAAAGCCCACCTGGAGATTTTCCAGATAATATCAGGGAGGATATTGTTAAGGGGTTTATAGATATATTCTCAAATATGAGGTGTGCACTGCATGTATGCTTTTCCCAGTAGTAGCCTCCTATGGATTTAGTAGTATCAGCAGGGGCTGGCATGTGCATATAGAATATGTCATCCTTTTAAATGATAAGGGGGCATGGGAGAGTTTTTAGTCAGTTTATGAGAATTTTTTTTAGGGGAAAATAAACTTTTACAGTTAGTTAATGCAATGTGCAATGTTTATGCTTGATGCTTACATCCTGGAGGATGCAGGTTCAAGTCACATGTAAACATCTCCATACATGGAGGTAAGGCTATGCACATAAGCGGGAGCCTTGCAGGGACCCCCTTTCTATTGTTTGAATTATGTGTATCATGAAAATTTGCTTCTAATGCACTGAATCCTAGGAGGATCAAATTCAAAGTGTTTTGCTTTGGCACCCAGGCGGTTGCTTCTGGTGGCCTTATTTGCATCATTTGATGATGAAAGTAGATAAAGAGTCGAGGCATGTAAACTAGAAGAGGAAGAAAGAGAAGTTTTATGGGACACAAATTAGTGACATCATTGATGTAGTAAGCAAGTGGCATGCTTGGAGGAATCTCACATGGATGATGTAACCCAAGTATGTTTGTTAACTTTGAAACACCTACATACACATAGTATGTGTTTGTGTATATTAGAGTTCTATAGTGTATCTTATATTTGTGTGTATCTTCTCATTTCTTGTCCTTCGTCCTTACAGGTCGTGTTTTCCAATCTTCTAGGTGAAGGACATATGTTGCTTGGATGTGTCTTATCTGAAGCTAATGATCAGGACACTTTTGGTTCTGATGAGGATGTTGTCTTTAGATGGTAAGTTGTACAAACATCTTCTAAAAAAATGCTGGTTATTATCTCTATATTGTTAATGTTTTACCAAAATGCTGCTTTGAGAGAATATATGAAGTCATGCATGGGCTTAATAGGCACTTAAGGATGATTGGGTATGTTCCCAAACTCTATGGAGGACTAGTTTACTTTGAAGAGGGATCATTGTGTATGTTCCCAAACTCTATGTATGGCTTAAAGGGAACTTAATGTTAAGAAGGCCTTGTATCATCTGTACATTAAAAAAGGCTCTCATTGTAGTCCGAATGGATCCCTTTACCCAACAACTTTATGTTAAGGCCCTGAATTATCCTTCTTTTACTACTTTATTTTCTTGGTATGCTTTTGTTGCAGTTATTTCTTATCTGAAACTCATGCATCCATGCGGTTGCTTGGTCAAAATAAGTATACGGCAAACTTGTCTACAAAAACGAAACATGGACCGAAACTAATTTTGTTGTTGACTTTGTGCAGTACACAATAGAGGGAAAAAAAGATTTAGGGAGTCTGGAATCTGAATTCTAGAATTGTTCTTTATGAATTATGGAATTCTTGATTCTGAAACTTGGTTAGCAATGAACCAAATCTAAGTACATCAATTTAGACCATGATGGTTTGTCATTCCGGGTCAACTATCTGAATACTTTGTGTTAATCTGATTTCAATTCAAAGTGGTTGTTTTGATGCTTATTTTGATCTGGGTTATGAAATTTCCATACATCATCAAGAGAGCTTTGAATTGATTGATTTGGTCATTATGAAATTTCCATACATCTATTTTGGATGCTTGTTTACAAACTTGTATCTCTTAGCTATTTTATATCCTTAAGATTTGGTTGTTTTACCTAATCTGATTGAACGTTGATGAATTTTGCTTATTTTAGTGAATGTTGATGAATTTTACTTATTTTCTTTACTTTGTTTATTCTCAATTTCTATTAGGAAAAATGTTTACAGGAAAGTGGTTGTAGAAGCTATACTTTACTATTCTGGCTTCAGTATCCCTTTAATTCATCATGCTACTTATACGGGAGTGCAATTTGTATTTGTGTTGTTAGTGTAGGTTTGTAATGACCATTCACGGGATAATCCTGCATATTGTATTTTTCAATTTCTATTAGGAAAAATGTCCCCACAAAAGAAAAATTTTATCAAGCCTGGGTTCATGTCAGGATATGAGAGGCAAAGATTGGAAAATATTACTAGAAATAAAATAAAAATGGATGCTTTGAAATTGCAACAAGTTTCAAAGCTTGTAATGAATTCCAAGATGGTTACTCGAACAAGTTCGAGTAAGATGGGGAAAAGAAACGCAAGTGAAAGAGATGATGAGTATATCCTTGTCGGTGAGGATTTGCTTAGTGAGGAAGATAGCAACCATAATGAAGAATCTTTCGACCCTAAAATGAAGAAGGTAATAAATTTGATATCGAGTCTTCTGTCTTCTGTCATCATTCATTGGAATATCTCACTATTTTTCTTACGTTACAGGTTACAAACAATAATGACTCTTCTGTCCCTAAAATAAAAAAGGTTAAGAATTTGATCATAAATGGTTTTTTTACTGTTCCAGTGTATAGCTTACTACTATAGTTGCAAATGATGAGGAAAGCAACATCTGGGGTCCTCGAGTCTTGATCCTCCATTGGTGTTGGTCTTGACCCTCTACCAATGCTTGTGTTGCCAATGTCTAGTGAGCTCTGATACGCTCTAATACACCATGTGCACTTAAATTTTTTCTGATATGCCACTGTACAGTTGATACTTCTTTTCATACTCGGATATCCTTCTATGGAGGTTTGGTTCTTCATTGGTAGAGCTAGTTGAGCAGCATCATGGATGCGATTGAGCTCTTGCAGACCCACGGTGAGCTTCGATCTGATGCCTAGCTTCAACTGGGATCATATCGCAGATGAAGAGTATTTTACTATGGTTTGAGCTTCCTTTCATATATTTTTACTCTTGGTTTGAACTAACTTCTATGTCTTATTAGTGTGTTTCTTATTAGTGTGTTGGACTATCTTGACAACACCTACCCTATATATATACTGCTACATTTATTATACATTTTTAGGTTGCATACAACAGTCCTACGCGTAGGTCATAAGAAAAGAGCGTGAAGAGCAAGAGGCCCGACATAAGAAAGAGCTTGAGGCGGTCAAGAGTGAGCTTAGGACTGAGCTCAAGGAGGAAGTTATGGCCATGTTCCTGAATGCTCAACTACTTTGTCAACAATCCAATACATCGTCCAGGTAATTTGCCAACTATAAACTTATTATATTGGTTTTTCTCTGTGATTCCTATGTTTGGTTTTCTCTTGTGGCTGCAATTAATGTTTGGTTTTTTTTATCTCTGTGATTCTTCAAACTACTTCTCCATTTTCTTTCTTTCCAGTTGGAAGTTGAACTATGTTACATTGGTTTCTTTTTTGGACTATGATTTTTGGAGTCTGAATTTTGCATACTGCCTTTAAAGTTTGTTTCTCCATTTCCTTTCTTTTAAGTTAGAATTTGTATTTATTACATTGGTTTCTCTTATGGACTATGATTTTTTAGACTGAATTTTGCATAGTCTCGTGTCGGTATCGGTATCGGTATCAGAACTTAACGTTTGAGCTGGAAAAGAGTTTTGTTTCCCAATTTTTTCCTTCACTTAAAGCTTCCTTTTTCATTTGAAGCTTCCTTTGTCACTTGAAGTTTGTTACTGTACATTAGTTTTTCTGTACAGTAACAAGCTTGTTACTTGTAGTTCCCATTTTTGGACTTGAAGCTTTCCAATTTTTGGACTGAAGCTTGTTATTTGTAGTTCCCATTTTTTTGTAAGCAGGTCTGTACAGTTTGGAAGAACTGTTAGCAAGTCTGTACAGATGGATTGATCCTTTTGTTCTGTTTTAAACATTCACAAACTAATGTAGTCTAGTATGTACAGTTTGAAAGAACATGTCTTTCTTTTCTGGTGGTTTGTATACAGTTAGCAGGTTGCTAATATATTGGCATATCTTATTTTATTTGCAGGTCCTTCAAAAGCATTCTGGATATGCTAAAATGATGGGCGACGATCTTGTGATGATAAAAAGTTTGGCTTAATTTTTGGGTTCATGTTGGATATACTAAAAACATGGTGTAATGGTGGAGACAATGGGTTCATTTTGTAACTGAATTGTGGGTGATGTATAGTGTTTGGGATTTATTTTGGAAAAGGATGCTTAATGGGTTCAGCATTTTGTATGTAATGGTGGAGACAATGGGTTCATTTTGTAACTGCTGCTGTGGGTGATGTAGTGTTTTGGATTTATTTTGGAAATGGTGGTTAAGGATGCTTAATGTTGCTTTTTGTTGTTTATCAATTGAACATATATAGTTATATATGAATTTTGTTGTCTTCTACTTAATGGTAAAGAATGCTTGATATTGTTAAGGTTTTTTGGTATTGGAACTTTGATGCCTGGAGATACATCTGAGGACAAGCTTGACAACGTCCATGATTATATGAATTTATGTGTATTTAAATTGTATGTTTTATAGCTGAAAAATACAGACATTAATTTCATAAGTGTTACTTTTGGGACAGTTATGTAATTGTCCTAGATAAAAACGACATTCTTTTGTAACGCTGGCAAATTTGTTTAGGACGGGTGTTACTCGTCACAAACTCTTTTATTTTGGGACAGTTTTGTAAACCGTCGTAAACATGTAATAATTCAAACTCTTTTGGTACGGTTATATTTTTCGACCCTAAAACCAAATTAGGACGGCATTTTTGGTTCTAAAACTTTTTGCCACGCCACCCTAATAGCACTGTCACTTACCGTCCTAAAATTCGTCCCAAATCACAATTTAGGACTGATTTGGGTCTTTTTAAGACGGATTTTTGGGGACCCAGAAAAACACTTTTTTTGTAGTGAACGCTGTCTTAGGTCAAACATCTAACAATATAAAGGTGTCTGTACAGTATATACTCTCCGAATGGAGGTGACATAGCAGATACAGTCTCAATCACAACTAAGGTAGAGCGAGATAAAAGATAGGTAAAACATAAAATCCAAAAGAGATACAACAGATAGAAGTCTAAGTATCTAAGATACACAAACCCAAAAAATATCTCAAAGCTCAATACAGTAATCCATAGAATAAATACAACTCAATACAACTGAAATAACTAACTATACAACCTCTACTGTGTCTCCTCTAGGCCAGCAGGCAACCTCCAGGCTATCTGTAAAATTTATCAACAGGTCCAGTCAGGACAGGAACGAGCACATCTTATCTAAAAAACCCAAGTAAATGACAGAGAACTATAAAACAGTTATAGACAGTTGTATTGATGAAAATAACAGTTTATATTCAGGTGATGGTAAGAAAGACAGATAAAGTGCAAGGAAAGTAAATAACTAAATAAGAGAAGAATCATAGCAATGAAGATTGTAAAAAATAGAACTAGCTGAACCAGGGTAACATGATATAAGTTCAGACAGTAAATGTAAACAAGTGTAAGACCAACGTAAATCTAGACAACATGAATCTGATACCAGGTGATTCCAGTACAAGATGAGTCCGGTATGAGATGATTCCAGTCAGTGATCAAAGATTCCAGGGTGAGTGCAGCCTATACTCTAGCAGTGTGTTTTAAAATACCGAGTTTGACATGTAAACGGTTGTAGGTAATACGGCACATCACACACCTGGCCGGGTGTGAGATGGCTATCATTCCAGTAGATTCCAGTTGGAAGATTCCAGATTGGGGTATGTCTACATGTCTTACTCTAGTATTTTCCCTCCCAGCAAGTGAATCCAGAATTCTGACACAATGATTCAAGATGAGTCCAGCCAAAATATAATGATACCAGTAAATGATTCCAATAAATGATTCCAGTAGGTGATTCCAGTAATAGAAGCCAGGAATGATGATACCAGTAATAGAGGCCAGAAAATAAATGTGTGTCGTATACATGAATCCAGAATATCCATACGTGTTGTAACAGAGAATCACATACAACTAACTAGAACTGAAGTACAGTAATTGACAAATAAATGAGAGAACTATCAGAGAATGTACTCGCCTGATGTCTGAATGTCCAAAGTAAATATACTGTCCGATGAGAGGTATCTGGCTCCTAATCAGAACAGCACAAGTCACAACAAGTCCAAAATGACAATATGAAGTTCTACTATGCATTCTACATGATTCTAGGTCAATCTAGACCAAAGTCAACTCTTGGTCAACTTGGTCAACCCTGAAAGTCAAACCTAGGTCAACTATGGTCAAACTAGGTCTAACAAGTCTAAATTAGGTCAAACAAGTTAATCTAGGTCCAAACAAACTAAGTATATATAAATCAAGTATCCAAGATAGCTACTAACTCATAGCCTAAGTCACTTGCTAAACCAAGCACAAAACTAAACCATAAGCTAACAAGGCACACAAACTTAGTCATATAATGTATATATATTATTCACATTCACATATTCATATACATAGATATATATAGGAAAGTTATATATATAGGCACATACATATATATATATATAGAGAAAGAGAGGTAAAAGAGTAAGTGAGTATGTGTGAGTTTGGCATGTGTGTGAAAGGATATGTGTTAATGTTCTAAAATTTAGTGATAGGTAGGTATATGTGACATGGGATACATGATGTCAAAGGGTGTATGAATGCATGTGTGTAAAAGGTTATAGGTTAACTCAGTTTATAGAAATACATACATACATACTTACCTTGTATATATGCATACATACATATCATGTATATTACATTTACATGATACATACATGTATACTTGTATTATATTATACATACATTCATGCATATTAGATACTTTATTTATATTAACATATTGCAAACATTCGTTTCATTCATGCATCTATGCATTACCTACATGTTTTATACACATGCATACATTGTATATCATTCTTTCATTCATGCATTGCTTATATGTATTATATTAATAGCATTTCGACATGCTTGCATTCAACCATATATATAAATTAATTTAAAGAGAATATATATCATATATATATTATTTTATTCATCTAACATATCATGCATTACATACTCTATATTCATTTAATATCCATACTACATAGGCTCATAGGTTACACAAAATGCATATATAGTCACTCTTCTACTTAAAACTAATACTGTACCAATTGGACATTCATTAAATTCTAGGATTAAAGTATGTTGTAGCTCTTCGTGTTAGCTTTTCGAAACTTTAAACGGATCGCATTTTTGTGTCCGGAAGCTCCTGGAATCGCAAAAATACCGAAACACGTTCATCTTTCGTACAGCTAACACTCAAATAATTCTACAGAAAGTTACAGAAAGAATTTGACTTATTAAAATATATATTTGAAAATCTAACTTCGATACGATTCTTTTAAAAAAACGGAAGATAAATCGGAGTTCTAAGCTAAAAGTTATGACATTTCAAAGTTGCTTTGGTTAATAAAAACGTGGATAAAAATTATGACGGATTTGACAAAAGAACACATATAGGCCAAGATACTTGGATACAAACATAGGTATCCAAATGAAACTCATTCTAACCATCCTAACTAAGATCAATCCACTCTCTAACCATCTAACCACACACACAAATAAATAAATATATATATATATATATATATATGCACACAAGTATCCAAAATAGGGGTTTTTTTCCACTAGGACACAATCACAACACAAAGGACACTCCTATGACCTCCAAATGGACACGAAATGGAGATACAACCATGGGGGTCATTCCTATGGGTTCAAAATAGACCTATATACATGAGAAAATGAAAAGGAGAAGGGATTTATACCTCCCGGTAGATCGAATCAAAGAAAAGGCTTCCCGGAGCGACACCGACACGTAGAGATTCCAAAAGGACACGAATGAGCTCCGAATCCTCCCAAACTTGGGTAGCTTCCTCCTTGGCTGGAATGGAGAAGGAAAAAAAGAAGATTTGGTAGCGAAATGGAAGGATTTGGTAGAAAAATTGCTAGGAATTGCTCTCTAGAAATTTGGGGAAGAACAAGAGAGAGAGTGTGGATGAGAATAATAAAATCAACTTGAGCCTATCCTCTCCCAAAGTGGCTGGCCATATGGGGCTATTTGTCCTATTATGGTAAGGTCCAAAATGTCCCCACTAACCTATTCTATTAGTATTAGAAAAGGGCTAATTGGTTGGGGCTAAATTAGTCATTCTAAAGTCTCTAATCACACTAACCTTATCCATAATAATTAGTCTAACCTCTAACTAAAATATTTCTATCATGTGGGCCATGGCTAACTAATGTGTGGGTCCACTAAAGTCAACACTACCTCCGGGTCCCCGTTTCAAGTCGGATTGAGCTGAAATTCGCACCCGACTCAAATAATCCCAAAACAATATCATAAATAATAAAATAAATTTCAAAAATATTTCAAAAATACAAAATGACAAAAATACCCCTGTTCCTGAAAACTGGGGGTGACAAATTCCTCGAAATTAAAACCAAATAATAGTAAAATATCAAAATCACAAGTCATAATTTTAAATAGTTTAAAAATGATTAAAAATCACCAAAAAATCATAATATGAAATAATAATAAATAAATTATAATTATAATTATAAAATTTTAAAATTATCCTTATCTGAAAAACTGGGTGTTACAATCCTACCCACCTTATAAAAATTTCGTCCTCGAAATTAAGATGTTCGCACCCCCTTCTATGTCAAACATAGTCAAGGGTCAATCACTAGTCAATTTCTCAACATCCAAGTACTTGGTCATCAACTGGTCAACTTCTTAGGGTTTTACCTATGCTAGCTATCTAGGTGTTGGCAACTAGAATTTAGCAAAAGAGAAACTCTATAATAGACTAGCTCTTAACTTCCCAATCCTATCAAGTCACCTATAACTAAATACCTACAAGCTAAGCACATGAATACCAAATACCACACATATATATATATATATATATATATATATATATATATGCTCAAAAACAACAACCCATCACATATATCCTAAGTATATCATCTATATATATATACATGACTGATCAACCAAGGGTTACGGTAGAATAAACTTATAAGGGTCTGAAACAATGCGTAGAACTAGGCTAAGGATGATTGGTCTGAATCAAGGGGACATGGTATCTAGTGAAGGGTCTGCACACTGCCTATAAAGGTGATCAACACAAAGGAACTCAACACGAAGAGAACTTAACTAAAATTGAAAACTGAACCAAGTATAGGCTAAACAACATGTTTATAACCCTATACAACAATGGCCTATAGATACCAACTAACCTATATCCCATATGCCAATATCATCTGCAATCTATCTATGCAAATAGACCTCTCGGTCTTAGGTGAAACTACAACTATACTCAAAGGCAGGCTCTGGTCATGGGTGCCTCACTGGAAAAGGTAAGGGAAAGTAGTAATAATGATCAAGGCTGTAAGGCATACTAACATCCTATGTGTAACTGGTTGGTATTATAGATAACAGGAGAATTATCTGCAATGGATTACTATTCTAACACAAATGCTAACTATCACCTCTAGGGTACAGACACTCTACAAGTCATCATACCATTATACTATGAAGGAACTACCTATGAATAAGCTCTACAAAACTAAATATCCCTACTCCTAAGTCATTTATAACAATCAAAAGGGTATGAAGTTTAAACCTTCTCAAGATACAATATGTTAATCATATGCTTCTGTCCAAAATCATGTTGTCTAGAGTCTTCATCATGCTAGTGAGCAAGGCTACGATAATCACAGAGTCCTTGACTAAGGTACGTACCTCTAGGTTCATGGTTTTTAAAACTTTTGCACTGCCGCATGCGACGACGAAAACCTTAAATTCCCATATCCGAGAATACATCCAAAATCTGACTATATGTCCTCACTATGCCAACTAACACGACTATCGAGGATTCTAGATCCCATAATTTAGGCGACCTAGCCCATATAATTTTCTCAGAAGAAAAACAACATAACAAAAGAGTAACATGACAAAATTAATTAATCAACAAGGAACAGATGGAATCAGATTTCAAGGTAATTATAAAAGACAATTACGGGAATGGAATTGAGAAGAACGAAACTTGCAGCAAGATCTCCAACGGTCTGTGCATCCTCGACTGTCCTGACGATAGCTCGCCCTGCTGGTTTCCTCCAGCCTGATGATGATACTGCACAAATCTCTGCTGCTGATGCTGCATGAATCGCTACTGCTGAGAGAAACCGAAAACGAAAGAAAAAGTCTCTGTACAGACGGAGGTGCACCTCCAATGTAGCAGAAATGCCAACCTGAGTCGGCACAACAGAAGCTGCGGTCTCGAGGCCCTGATGAACAGGACGAGAGGTGGCCAGCCTCTCGATAGTATCCCCCGAGCCGAAGCGATGAGATCGTATCTTCATAACCATCATGAAGACAGATCAAAACAAGAAACGATTTCTGAAAATGAAGCGAAAATTCAAAGGAAAACAATTTATATTCAAGGGAAGTCAATAAGCAACAATTTTAGACAAAAGAAATCGGATTAAGAGTTTTTCCTAATGTGATTGAGTACCTCCAAAAATATCCTAATTCTACTGCAGGCTGTAGTGATACTCTAGTTCGAATATCACTACATAAACTTGACCTGCATGGGCCACCACTAAAAATGTGTCACGACCCGCACCCTAGAGTAAGGGCACGAGACGTGGGTACGTCCAGCATACGCCACAGTGTCGGCGGTAGAACGCTATCTTAGGTCAAACATCTAACAATATAAAGGTACCTGTACAGTATATACTCTCCGAATGGAGGTGACATAGCAGATACAGTCTCAATCACAACTAAGGTAGAGCGAGATAAAAGATAGGTAAAACATGAAATCCAAAAGAGATACAGCAGATAGAAGTCTAAGTGTCTAAGATACACAAACCCAGAAAATATCTCAAAGCTCAATACAGTAATCCATAGAATAAATACAACTCAATACAACTGAAATAACTAACTATACAACCTCTACTGTGTCTCCTCTAGACTAGCAGGCAACCTCCAGGCTATCTGTAAAATTTATCAACAGGTCCAGTCAGGACAGGAACGAGCACATCTCATCTAGAAAACCCAAGTAAATGACAGAGAACTATAAAACAGTTATAGACAGTTGTATTGATGAAAATGACAGTTTATATTCAGGTGATGGTAAGAAAGACAGATAAAGTGCAAGGAAAGTAAATAACTAAATAATAGAAGAATCATAGCAATGAAGATTGTAAAAAATAGAACTAGCTGAACCAGGGTAACATGATATAAGTTCAGACAGTAAATGTAAACAAGTGTAAGACCAACGTAAATCTAGACAACATGAATCTGATACCAGGTGATTCCAGTACAAGATGAGTCCGGTATGAGATGATTCCAGTCAGTGATCAAAGATTCCAGGGTGAGTCCAGCCTATACTCTAGCAGTATGTTTTAAAATACCGAGTTTGACATGTAAACGACTGTAGGTAATACGGCACATCACACACCTGGCCGGGTGTGAGATGGCTATCATTCCAGTAGATCCCAGTTGGGAGATTCCAGATTGGGGTATGTCTACATGTCTTACTCTAGTATTTCCCCTCCCAGCAAGTGAATCCAGAATTCCGACACAATGATTCAAGATGAGTCCAGCCAAAATATAATGATACCAGTAAATGATTCCAGTAAATGATTCCAGTAGGTGATTCCAGTAATAGAAGCCAGGAATGATAATACCAGTAATAGAGGCCAGAAAATAAATGTGTGTCGTATACATGAATCCAGAATATCCATACGTGTTGTAACAGAGAATCACATACAACTAACTAGAACTGAAGTACAGTAATTGACAAATAAATAAGAGAACTATCAGAGAATGTACTCGCCTGATGTCTGAATGTCCAAAGTAAATATACTGTCCGATGAGAGGTATCTGGCTCCTAATCAGAACAGCACAAGTCACAACAAGTCCAAATTGACAATATGAAGTTCTACTATACATTCTACATGATTCTAGGTCAATCTAGACCAAAGTCAACTCTTTGTCAACTTGGTCAACCCTGAAAGTCAAACCTAGGTCAACTATGGTCAAACTAGGTCTACCAAGTCTAAATTAGGTCAAACAAGTTATTCTAGGTCCAAACAAACTAAGTATATGCAAATCAAGTATCCAAGATAGCTACTAACTCATAGCCTAAGTCACTTGCTAAACCAAGCACAAAACTAAACCATAAGCTAACAAGGCACACAAACTTAGTCATATAATGTATATATATTATTCACATTCACATATTCATATACATAGATATATATAGGAAAGCTATATATAGGCACATACATATATATATACATATATATATATATATAAAAAAACACATATATATATATATATATATATATATATATATATATATATATATATATATATATATATATATATATATATATATAGAGAGAGAGAGAGAGCTTTAGAGGTAAAAGAGTAAGTGAGTATGTGTGAGTTTGGCATGTGTGTGAAAGGATATGTGTTAATGTTCTAAAATTTAGTGATAGGTAGGTGTATGTGACATGGGATACATGATGTCAAAGGGTGTATGAATGTATGCGTGTAAAATGTTATAGGTTAACTCAGTTTATAGAAATATAAACATACATACTTACCTTGTATACATGCATACATACATATCATGTATATTACATTTACATGATACATACATGTATACTTGTATTATATTATACTTACATTCATGCATATTAGATACTTGTATTTATATTAACATATTGCAAACATTCGTTTCATTCATGCATCTATGCATTACCTACATGTTTTATACATATGCATACATTGTATATCATTCTTTCATTCATGCATTGCTTATATGCATTATATTAATAGCATTCCGACATGCTGGCATTCAACCATATATATAAATTAATTTAAAGAGAATATATATCATATATATATCATTTTATTCATCTAACATATCATGCATTACATACTCTATATTCATTTAATATCCATACTACATAGGCTCATAGGTTACACAAAATGCATATATCGTATAGTCACTCTTCTACTTAAAACTAATACTGTACCAATTGGGCATTCATTAAATTCTAGGATTAAAGTATGTTGTAGCTCTTCGTGTTAGCTTTCCGAAACTTTAAACGGATCGCATTTTCGTGTCCGGAAGCTCCCGGAATCGTAAAAATACCGAAACACGTTCGTCTTTCATACAGCTAACACTCAAATAATTCTACAGAAAGTTACAGAAAGAATTTGGCTTATTAAAATATATATTTGAAAATCTAACTTCGATACGGTTCTTTTAAAAAAACGGGAGATAAATCGGAATTCTAAGCTAAAAGTTATGACATTTCAAAGTTGCTTTGGTTAATAAAAACGTGGATAAAAATTATGACGGATTTGACAAAAGAACACATATAGGCCAAGATACTTGGATACAAACATAGGTATCCAAATGAAACTCATTCTAACCATCCTAACTAAGATCAATCCACTCTCTAACCATCTAACCACACACACAAATAAATAAATAAATAAATATATATATATATGCACACAAGTGTCCAAAATAGGGTTGTTTCCACTAGGACACAATCACAACACAAAGAACACTCCTATGACCTCCAAATGGACACGAAATAGAGATACAACCATGGGGGTCATTCCTATGGGTTCAAAATAGACCTATATGCATGAGAAAATAAAAAGAAGAAGAGATTTATACCTCCCGGTAGATCGAATCGAAGAAAAGCCTTCCCGGAGCGACACTGACACGTAGAGATTCCAAAAGGACACGAACGAGCTCCGAATCCTCCCAAACTTGGGTAGCTTCCTCCTTGGCTAGAATGGAGAAGGAAAGAAGAAGATTTGGTGGCAAAATGGAAGGATTTGGTGGAGAAATTGCTAGGGATTGCTCTCTATAAATTTGGGGAAGAACAAGAGAGAGAGAGTGTGGATGAGAATAATGAAATCAACTTGTGCCTATCCTCTCCCAAAGTGGCTGGCCATATGGGGCTATTTGTCCTATTATGGTAAGGTCCAAAATGCCCCCACTAACCTATTCTATTAGTATTAGGATCAGGGCTAATTGGTTGGGGCTAAATTATTCATTCTAAAGTCTCTAATCACACTAACCTTATCCATAATAATTAGTCTAACTTCTAACTAAAATATTTCTATCATGTGGGCCATGGCTAACTAATGTGTGGGTCCACTAAAGTCAACACTACCCCCGGGTTCCCGTTTCAAGTCGGATTGAGCTGAAATTCGAATCCGACTCAAATAATCCCAAAACAATATCATAAATAATAAAATAAATTTCAAAAATATTTTAAAAATACAAAATGATAAAAATACCCCTGTTTCTGAAAACTTGGGGTGACAAATTCCTCGAAATTAAAACCAAACAATAGTAAAATATCAAAATCACAAGTCATAATTTTAAATAGTTTAAAAATGATTAAAAATCACCAAAAAATCATAATATGAAATAATAATCAATAAATAATAATTATAATTACAAAATATTAAAATTACTCTCATCTGAAAAATTGGGTTTTACAATGTCTTCCGAAGATATGCTCACTCCGAAGATTGAAGATACGACTGAGACGCCTCCTGCTGAGCCTCCGGTGCCTCATCAGAAAGAAATAAAGGAAGGCTCAACTGTTCCTGCACCAGAGCATGACCTAATTGCCAAGTTGTTGGAGCCTGGAAAGACTGCTAAAGAAGAAGCCGTGAGGACAACTGCCTGTGATTTGTTGGTGTGTTTAGACAATGAGATGTTTGAATTGTTGGCAAATTATGTACTTAACCAGGAAGGGTAGGGTCCTCGTCCCCGCCCTTGATATTATGTACCTCTTTCTGCTTTTAAATAATGCGAATAAAAATGAGTTTTATTTACATCATTTCTCTAAATGAAAATATTTTGCTCTTATACATAATATTTCTTGAGAAATTTGTCATTGATAGGCATCATAGCAATTTTGCCATCCATCTCCGTTAATTGGTAGGCTCTATTTGAGAAAATCTTGCTCACCACATAAGGACATTCCCATTTCGCCTCAAATTTGCCTTTGCTCATGTGGGTCATAGTCATAGGACGTCTGACCGTAAGAATTAGCTCGCCTTTCTGAAATGTTCGCACTTTGACTTTACGATTGAAAGCTTTTGAGATACGGGCCTGATATAATTTGATATGTTGTTGAGCTAGTAGCCTTTTCTCATCGACCACCTCCAATTCTTGAAGCCGGAGACGATCATTGTTTTCTGTAGTAAGTTCATTAGCAATGGCAATTCTCAAGGATGGAATTTAAATTTCCAGCAGTAAGACAGCTTCACATCCATATACCAGAGAAAAAAGGTGCACAACCTGTAGGATTACAGACTGTAGTGCGATAAGCCCATAGATATTCTCCAAACTTCTCACTCCAAATACGTTTGTTAGTACAGACAAACTTTTTGAGGAGTTTGATGATAGTCTTGTTTAATGCTTCAGCTAACCTATTAGCTGCAGGATTATAGGCCGTAGAAACAACATTATTCATTCGATTGTCATCACATAACCTAATAAACTTCTGACTGACGAACTGTGGTCCATTATCATGGATGATCCGACGAGGTACGCCAAATATATATATCACATGATGTTTGATGAAGTTGATAACACTGTTATTCTTCACTTCAGCTAAAGGTATGGCATCAGCTCATTTAGAGAAATAATCGGTTATAGCCAAGATAAACCGATGTCCTTTAGATGAAAAAGGATTGATACGACCAATTACATCTATGCCCCAAGCTTCGAAGGGTCATGAGGCAGCAGTCGGGTGGAGAAATTCAGACGGTTGGTGAATGAAGTCTGCATGAATTTGACATGCTCGATATTTTCTTGCGTAGTCAATGGCACCTGATACCATAGAGGGCCAGTAGTAGCTCATACGCCGGATACGATCCTGTAATTTGGGATCGGCTGATGTGCTCCACAAATGCCATCATGAGCTTCACGTAATATCTGCTTCGCTTCATCACCAGCAAGACATCTTAAGATTAATCCATCAAAAGTTCGTCGAAAGAGTGTTTTGGTGGTATGATTATAATAAAATCGAAGTGATTGCCGGCAAATACTTGTAGCTTCCTTAGGATCTTCAGGTAGTATATCATGTACTGTAAAGTCGATGAAAGGTGCTCTATAATCTTTGTTGATGACATTGACTTCAGTTGAATTACTGAATTCAATGTTATGGTTGTTTTTAATACAAAACAGTTCTCTATTGGAGATAACAACCATTTGTTGTCTTTTGACCGGAATTGCCAAGACCGCTGCTAAGTTAGCTAAGGCATCAGCTTCTGTGTTGCATGCTCGACGTACATGTTCGATGAAGAACCCTTTGAACGAGGAAGCTATTCTGATTGTCGGTTCATGGTATGGTACCAGATCTTGACGTCGAACTTCGTATGTACCTCTAACCTGATTAACAATCAGCTTAGAATTACCATATACTTCGAGATATTGAATATCCAGTTGCTTGGCTAACTAGAGTCCAATGAGCAAGGTATTGTATTCTGCTACGTTATTGGAGCACGACTCATCTAATGAATAAGCTCTCTGAATAGCTAATCCATCTGGTAAAATGAGAACAATTCTCACTCCAGCGACAAGGGTGCCTCCAGGTCCAATTCTAGATGCTCCGTCGAAGAATAAATGCCAAGTAAAAATTCTTCGGAGATCATATTTGATTCCAATATCTCGTTTAGAATCTCATCATAGAGTTTAGATGTTTCAGGGACCGGATGAGCTGCTAAGAAATCAGCGAGTGCTTGGCCTTTTACAGATTTTTGTGGAACATACACCATATCATATTGTGCTAATAATATGGCCCATGTAACAAGCCTATAATTATGTGTAATGGGCTTCTTCATTAAGACTCACAGAGAAATGACTCAGAAAATAACATAAATGGTTTGGCCGATGATGTAATGCCTTATCTTTTGAACAGCAAACATTAAGGCTAAGCATTCCTTCTCTACCGGACTATAACGATGTTCAGCTCCAATCATCGTCTGACTGAGGTAGTAGATAGCTTGTTCATGACCTTCTTTGTTCTTCTGAGCCAGCAAAGCATCCAGTGAATGGTCCATCGCCCGAACATACATCAAGAAGGGTATTCCTGAGATCGGTGGTACTAGGACTGGTGGACTCATTAAATACCGTTTTATGTCATCAAATGCTCGTTGACATTCTTCTGTCCAAATGAAAGTTACACCTTTCTTTATTAACTGAGTAAATGGTCTGCAACGTCCAGACAAATTTAAAATAAACCTCCTGATGTAAGCAAGTCGATCCTGGAATCCTCGTAGCTCTTTTAGGTTGCGTGGAACATGCATCTCTTGCATGGCTTTAATCTTCTCGGGATCAACGTGTATACCTTTAGAGGTAATGACGAATCCGAAAAATTTGCCACTAGAGACTCCCAAAAAAGACTTGGTGGGGTTCATTTTGAGTTGATGCTGGCGCATTAGATTGAAGATGGTTCTTAAAACTTGGATATTATCTTCCTTTAGATGACTTTTGATAGCAATATCGTCAACATAGCATTCGACGGTCTTTCAAAAATGATCTCGAAAGATAGTACTCATAGTCCACTGGTAAGTTGCACCTGCATTCTTAAGACCGAAAGACATGACTGTATAGTAGTATATTCTACGGAGAGTACGGAATGAAGTATATTTTTCATCTTCAGGATTCATCCAAATTTTATTGTATCCAGAAAACCCATCCATGAAAGAAATTCGTTTGAATCCACAAGTATTATCGATCATGACATCAGTAATTGGGAGAGGGAATTCAACTTTAGGACAAGAGTCATTGAGATCTCGAAAGTCTATGCACACTTGAACTTTCTCGGTCTTCTTCAAGTCTGGAACAATGTTGGCTACCCAGTCCGGATGCCGTTCTTCTCTGATAAAACCACAAGCGATAGCTTTCTGACTTCATCATCTATCGCATCCATCATCTCAGGCTTGAATCGTCGTTGTTGTTGTTTGACTGGCTTGGCATTAGGAAAAATGTTAAGTTTACGAGTTACGACCTGAGGATCTAAGTCCGGCATATCTTCATAGCTCCAGGCGAAGACATCGATATATTCACGAATGAGGTGAATCAGTTCTTGTTTATCATCCTCTGGAAGATTCTTGCTAATGAAGATCGATTGTGGTACACCTTTCTCTCCAACATCGATCTGGATTAGTTGATCTTCGATAGGTGGTTCTCGTTGTTCAAAACGGAGTTCCCACTGAGTATCCATCCTTTGTGCCCAAGGATCTGTTTCAGGAGCTTCTTCAATGTTATCCTCGTCATTTTTTGAGAACTCGTCAGACACCATATTAGAAAATAATATCACCCGATGGACATGGCCAATACTGGTGTCAGAGTTCCATAAAATGGAATATGAAGAATTAAAGCGTTCATCTTTATCAGATTCAGAGGCTTGTAGAGTTATAACTGGTGAAGTATAGCCCAGTCCATATTTTGTTTTGCTATAGTATTGTTGTGATTTTCCTTTTGGAGCAGGAATATGAATAGGAGTTCGTCTTCCTCTACCGCCATTAAGACCAGTTTTGAAATCATAGCCCATTTTTCGGATGATTGTCTTGGATTGTGGATTATAACGATGTAGTAGTAGCCTTCCTGTATCATCCTTTTTATTATCGCTGTCAGGCACGATTTTTTTGTTCTGTTCCTTTACTAAAAAGTATAGGAGTTTCGCCTTTCTTTCGAGAAGGAACTAGGGAGAATGATTTTTGTATTGATTCAAATGATACCATATTTTGGAGAGATGATACGACTCCTATTGTAAGTGGTTTGAAGCTATCTAGCATATCCAAATAACATCGAGTAGGGTAAGAGACATCAGTATACTGCAAAGAAGATGCTACTTTATTGATCTTTACATCATCATTTACAATAGGACTTTTAGCCTTAGAAGGCTTAGTCAGATTGATAACCAGAGGAGGAGAAGAAGACCGAGAAGGAGGGAGGGTTTTTTTACGACGAAGGTCGATTACAAGTGGCTCAGAAGAGGTGAGCTCTCTTTATTCATGTCTAACTCCGGGAGGCTGCTTTTTGTGAGAAGGAAGGTAAATAGTCAATGTCTTGGAAGACGGAGGACATGAAGTACGTCCTTTGACAGGGACCACCAGAGTGTCATTTGGCATGACTTTCTGTTCTCCGTCAGTATCCATTGCTAATACCACCTTCATGAATTTCTCTTCGTACATACGAGAATCGTTGCTGTATGCTTCAAACCCCCTGAAAGGATTTAAGTCTGCAACTTCTTTCTGTACTTCTCCATTACCATCCACATATTTAAAACATTGGTGGAGAGTATAAGGTACAATGTTGTGTTCGTGAAGGAATGGTCTTCCCAACAAAGCATTGTATGAGCCATGATTATCAATCACGTAGAAAGTCACCTTCGTACGAAGATTGTCGATTTGAAGTTTTAGGCGTATCTTCCCTAAAGGTTCACTTCTTCCTTGATTGAACCCCAAGATAGTAGTGATATTTGTAGAAAGGTTGTGTCCGTGATCTTCAAAACGTCCAGCAGTCTTCGGTATGATGCTAAGTACAGACCCTGGATCAATCAGAATGCGATCGTCTTTCATGGTGTCCACATATCCCGTGAAGTAGAGAGGACGATTATGACGATTGTCTTCTAACAGCATGTCATCTTGTGTAAATATGATGTTGGGCATTAGTTCAAATACACTATTGTAGCATTTGGGTTCCTAGAAATTATTTTTCTATTTTGGAGTTTTTTTATTTTATTTTATTTTTGTTAGCATCAATTATTTACTAGGATGTCGATTTGGGATCGTAAGATTTTGCCTAAGCCTATAGGTTAGATATAAGAAAATTAGGTCATATATGGTCTCCAGGGTCCCCAGGCAGCCTCTAGAGTATTATTTTACCATTTTAGAATTTCCAGGATTTATTGGAGATTTTTAGATAATTTTTATATATTATTTCATTATTTTCTTATGCTTCTAGGATTTTCTGTGAGAGCACTCGAGGGTATTTTGAGGCCAAAGAATTTATTTAGGCTCTAGAGCATTTAAAATATTTTCTATATTTTTCTAGGAATTTTTAGGAATTTTCTGGAATTTATTTGGAATTTTTAGGATTTTTTCTGGAATTTTTATTTAATTTTCTGCATTTAAAAACCTATTTTCTAAATTATATACCCAGTCAGCAGCGGGGGGGGGGCCACCCGTCAGCCGCTGAAAGCGGAGCGGGCGGGCCCACGTGTCAGTGAGAGGGGGCGGGTGCAGATCGGTCTCCGAGCCGGATTACTAATCCGAGCCAAGCTCGAACTTGATGAGCTGGCTCAGCCGAGCTGGGGCAAGCTCTGACCGTTGGATCCCAGCGGGTGGGCTCAGATGCTGCCACGTGGCAGTCCGAAGCCGACTCGCTAACGGCTTAGCAGCTCTCACCCTATATATATATAGTATATTAGTTTTAGGTTTTCCGAAAACCCTTTATCTTTCAGCAGCTTTTTGTGGAGAGTTCCATTGGAGTTCTTCAACTTCGCGGGGGAATTGCCGTCGATCTAGACGTCCTTTTTGCGTGCCGTTTTTTTTATTGGAAGCGTATCGAGGTTAGGTTTCCGAATATATAATTTATTTTCTGGTATTTTAATCTCGAATTTCTGAATAATTATTTGAGTGTCGGTTGTCCAAAAATCAACACGTCGCACGGTTTTCGAGATTTCGAGCAATCCCGAACTCCGTTTCGCGATCCGTTTGAATTTTTGGAAAGCTGACACCGAGACCTAAAACATATAATTTTTCCAGAAATTCAGAGTTTCATCTAGTATTTTATTTTATTCATAGAAGTCAGATTTGGTCAACGATTCATCGATTTGGTCATGGTTAGCCATAATGGCGATAACTTTTGACCAAAGCGTGATTTTGCGGCACGGTCAATTCCAGTGCACTCATGGCGCTGAAATCTATTATGTCGCACACTCAAACTTTGAATTCATAATGTTTGACCAGTTAGTCAACAGTATGTCTCGGTTTGCGTGCCACGAGTCCCGAATTTGGAACCGTGAATTTTCTTGGCCAAATTTTTGTGTGTAGATTGTTATTTCAGAATTAAATAGGTTAAAATAGGATTTTAGATGATTTATTCTAGAATTAAAATAGTATTAATTAGTTTAAACCATTAGCCACTTTCTAGGATTTTTAGAGTGGGAATCGTTGATCTAACTTGTGGTTTTTATGTGACGGGGTAGATCGGACTACGACGTCTTGACTTGTGACTTTATCATCTATCGGAGCAGGCAAGTATCACTATGACCTATGTTTCCTTTATTTTATGCTGCATGTATCTTCGTGTCATCGTTTCACTATTACTTCCCTTTGGTTCATGATTGTCATTGCTCATGATTAATATTGTGCACGAGAGTTAGAATCGTTAGGATATATACATGTTCATCTTTTACTCATTATTTCCTATTGTTTACAGTTTATCGTATTGCTAATGTTTATCATAGTGGACATGTATTGTGAGTGAGTCGGGCGGGGGAATACAACAAGTAAGCATGTGGTCAACGAATTGAATACAGACCCCCTATACATTGATTGCATAATATCAGTCATGCACCACACGTATGACTGACGGATATCCCAAGCCGTCTACATGCTGAAAGTTGGTATTCTAAAACACACAGTACACGTGACTTAATTATTGTTGCCATGTCGTCTATTGTTCTTCTTTCGTCAAGTCTACCTTCTTATTGTCATCATGTCTTAGTGGTATGTCAAAGTCTACCTTCATATTGTTATCACGTCTCAAAGGTACTTTCTTATCATACAATGTCATGCCTATACTTATCTTCAGTTAAATTCCTTTTATCTTTCCTTCATGCTTGTATACTATATTGTGTAATGTAGTGTTATGGTGATCTTGCTCCAATCCTGACGGGATAACTATTTTTCAGCTTTAGACGAAGAGATTTGCCCCAAGGTCTACGGTGAGTATGTTGGCGACCCTGATGTCACTGGCGTACCCGGTTCCAGCACTGATGCGAATTAGCATATTTTCTTCCTTATGGATTCGCATTTGTTAGTAGTTAGAGTTATGGAGTTAGTGGTCTATTTTATTTTCTGTTAGCCGGGTTTGTTCCCGAGACTTTCTGAGTTGTAGTGGATTTTTCATATTTATTATTGAGACTATTGGATATTTTAGTGATTTTGCTGGCTTAGTTGTGGATGATATATATGCGTGTTGTGCTTGTTGTGGACCATTGTTATCATAGACAGCGTACTACCGCCGATGCTGCGGCGTAGGCTGGACTTGGCCACGTACTCGTATCCCAAAATTGGGAGCGGGTCGTGACAACTATAACAATGTGTACAACTGATAGGATCCTTTTCAGGCTTCTTGAGGAGAGTAAGACAAGCATCAGCCTGCATCAAGGCCTCACTCAGTATTTCTCGAGTCTATTTTGAGAGACGTAAGAGTTCGAAGATTGACAATCTCGCTGGAGTGTTAGCCAATTGAGCCAGTATGTCAAAATTATATGGCTTCTCAAGTCCGAGAGATGAGGACTTCTTCAACGCTTTATCAAAGAGGACAGGTTATTTTCTCTTGTCTGCTGATGTTGGTTTAGGAGGAATTAGTTCCATTATTGGCGAAGATGTAGATGGTATATTCTCAACAGGGGAAGATGATGCAGGAATAACATCAGGAGATGGAGCAGGATTCTCTTGAGTTTTGGGATACTCTCGGAAGTAAGGTCTTCCAGATCTGGTGCCGATTAAAATTTATTCTTCTGCTACAGGTTCAAAGGATACCATGTTGCAGCTGTTTGATTTAGTTTTAGAACGCTTCTTTTGATTGGAAGAAGAAGGCGCTTCAAAGTCTGCCACTAGATCTGGATGAATCCACATGATTTCTCTTTTATCAGTGGATAGCATAACAAGACCCTCATTTTTGGGAGGTGGAAGATTTGCGATCTCAAGAGTAGCCCTCGGAATAGGGACGACACCATCTTGCACTAGTTGCGGTGGAAAGTCACCAAATTGCACAGAGATGACATTGGCTGTCACAGTTTTCTTGTCATGTTGGAGAGTAACTGTACCAGAGTTGACCATCTCTTTTATTTTGCCCTTGAGCACGTAGCATGCTCGAGTTGGATGCCCTATTAACCTGTGATAAATACAATATTTAGGGTGATCAGTCTTACAAACTTCCTCTGGCCGTTTTGCCTCCGGCAGTTGAAGCTTATTGCTTTTGATCAAGCAATCGAAGATGCTCATGATATCATCTTCATCGAAAGAGTACTCTTCTTTCAGACGAGGAGCTTTTTGTGGTGGTGCTGATGGAGTGGGTGTAGGCAGAGCTACATTGAGAGCCAATGATTCCTTGACCTTGAGATTGATGGCCAACGTTTTCTTGTCCTTGCGATTGTTTTGGCGATTATTGTTGCCGGATGTAGGATGTTCATCTTGGTTAGGATTAGCCATTTGAACTCCTAACTGTTTGAACTTTTCAGCACTAACCTCCGCAGCTTTGGCATTTACAATAAAAGAAGGCTAATCTTGGAATTGTGTTGATCATGTCCATATGCTGATAATAGGTAACAAGTTTGATTTGCAGGTGTCTATTGTTACAGCAGATGGAGTTCCTAGGGGCATTTTGAGTGCCTCACGGCGAAATATTTTACTGAAATTCTCAGTGGTTTCATTGTGTTTTTGTTTAATTTTAATGAGGACAGACATAGTCATGTCATTGATCCCCTCATAAAATTGTTCCAAGAACATTTGCTTGAAACCAACAAAGGAGGTTATACAACCATTAGACAAACTACGATACCAGTCATATGCTGCACCAGCTAAACAACCGACGAACACCCTGGTTAGAAGAGCATCATTTGGCTGCAATTGATCGATGATCACTTCAAAGTGATTGATATACTGACTTGGAGAAGTGCTGCCATCAAATAGCATAATGGTAGGAAGCTTGTATTTATGTGGAAATTGAACCTCCTTCCATTCTGCCGGATAAGGTTATTTTATCCCAAGTCTTTGTAGACCATCCTTCTGCTTGTAGGCATCGAATTGGGTGCGTAAGAGTTTTACAGCCTCATTAGCATCCCCTGATGACTGTGGATTGGTGGGTTGATTCGAGATGCTAGGAGGAGGAACAACATGATAATTACCACCCTCGGCCCCAGACTGACTGAAGCGACTTGAATCGGTATGGAAGCAACTTGGGGAGACGGTACCCCCAGACCAACATTGACAGGCACAGAAGATGCTATGAGCTCAGGATTTGTAGCATGATTCATAACCGGTGGCTGTCACGCCCCAGAACCAGAATACCGGAGAGCGGGGGAATGACTCAGCTATCTACGTATTACGGGTAGATGAATACCGTATAATATGATCAATGATGTCTAAAAGACGAGGGGGTGCATACTACATGAAAGTCTTACAAGGGTTACTCACATCTATTGTCCCAATCATTCAATGAAAAGCACTAAGTAGAGAACATGTAAGAATGAGCAGTACGACGTCCCAAACGCTCAGTCAAAATGTTCTTGAGATCTGGCTTTACAAAACATAGCCAAATGATATAATAAGGTATACGCAATCGTTATCAGCTGCAGTCTGACTTAGTTACAATTATGTAAAAGTAAGTACAAGACAGTCCGACTAACATGTCGGTGCCAAGCGGCAAAAGTAAAGTAAGTAGCAAAACAAACAGGGAAGCAAGGAACCCACTCGTGTCCTCCTGCGATCATCCCTCTAGTATTGACCATCTTGGGGGTAGAAGTAAGCTGAGTCCTCGGAAGCTGGCTCTAAATCTGGCCATGCAAAACCAGAGAGATTAGACCTCAAATAACAAGTACCACAAAGGAAGCATGACAGGAAGAATTAGAACCAGTGGTAAGGGTTAAGAATATGATAAACAATGTCTCTGCTTGCTACTGGGATTCACACAACATCATGATACATCAAGCCAACTTTCCAACCAAACAAGGACAGAAGTCGACCCATCATATCCTGACATTCTGCTCATCTTAGTAGTTAACAGAGTAGGAACAGTACACAAACAAATCAATTTAAATGGCAGTATGACTACTACGGCTTGCTAACTGTAAGTTCCAAGTTGTCCTGGAAATATACAATAAGGGATTCCTCAGTTCTTACAATGTACAAGCAAGGCTAGGCTACCCAATAATCAATTACGCCAATCATGAATTAGACGTGTCCCAGCGGGACGCCCGTCATCAATATGCAGAAAAATATAAACATATACTACTCCATGCCCGTGTGGCAGATTTACAGTATCAATGGGAACCAGCCGGCATGTCGGGGTACTAATTGTCCCGAGATAGCTGTCATAAAAGAACTCGGGAATCCATTTTCTCCATGCAATAGTTATTTTATTTAACTTAATAGTCCCTATGTTAATTGAAACTCATACCGTAGATCATGGTCATTCAGAATGAGTACTTTCATACAGAGTACGATATGCATAACTCTACAACGATACCCATGCGGTTAGGTTATAGGTCTTACATAGCTTAATGCAACAATCAAACCGAGCTACGGAATAATCATTCCTTGACTGTAAGGTACACATGCTACTTTTGTAGAAATAAGTTAAAATCTGCACGTGTCCGTATGCCAATGTTCGAGATCGGCTAGTCGATTGCAATGGCTCATGGTTAATATATGAACGTTTCTCATTCAATTCAATAAGACGACTAGCCAGTCTTTTAGTTTCAACTAGGAACGCATGATCAATTATTAGTTGAAGTAATAATCAATGTCAATTCGTAACAAGGCATGAAAGTCAAACTAGTATCTAGTATGGTCGAGTCTATAACTCTCAGGGTTAAGTTCCAGCCATACTAGGTATCCACACTCCACACAATAATATGTATTAAAATATTAACATACAACAAGTGGCACAATCCAACGAAATGTGCGAGATAGGTCAAATCGTATAATCTAAACGGAAGGTGCGAGAGACAAGACGAAACGCTCGAAATCGACGAATTGCATGGACTAAGATAACTGGAGTGCACTGATCACTGTGGGCGCATAGACTGCATGTGGGCACATAGTACCTTTGGGCGCATAACATGCCTTTGGGCGCATAGTGCCTTTAGGCGCATAGCATGCCTTTGGGCACATAGCATGCCTTTGGACACATAGTGCCTTTAGGCGCATAGTGCCTTTGGGCGCATAGCATGCCTTTGGGCGCATAGTGCCTTTGGGCGCATAACATGCATGCCGCTGCACCAGCAAGCTTCGGCCATGGAGTTTCAAAAACTTCCAATGGCCATAACTTGGGCTACCGAACTCGAAATTGGGCGAAATAAAAGTCAAAATTGACTAGAATTGAATTCTCTACAACATGGAAGAACTTGTTTTTGAAAACAACAAAGTTTAATAGATCAAAACTATGAAAACCCATAAAATCCAAAACTTAAAACCTAGATCTACACACAACCATCCATGGAAATCAAAAACTTCAAGACCTAAACATGTAGAGGAAGAGAAAAAAAATAATATAGACTAAAAATAAATGGGGAAGCATGAAATCCCTCATGGTGTGCAAGATGTACTTGCCTCTCCAAATGGGTTAGGGTTTTGGTGGAGTAAAGAAATGAGAGTTTGTGAGGAGAGAGAAAGAAAAGGGGTATAAATATCTAGCCCAAGTTAATCTCCACCACCCATTCCTTCCTACAAAATCTAGGCCATCCATCCCTTATCATGATGAACCAAGCTAAACCAAGTTGGTTCAACATGAACAAAATAAGCCAAGAGCTAAGTAAAAGCAGAAAATAAAATACAAAAAAATAATTAGCATAAAATTAAAGAAATTAAATACAAAACAAATGCATGATAAATATTAAATAAATACATTCAAGCAGTACACGTATTAAAATACATATTCTGGGAACGGGGAGTGATACTGGCACTACATATTGAACCACGATTATGGTGTGCATACTTGCGACCATTTCAGCCATGGTCTTCAATTTGTCTTCTAGTGCAGCAATTCGTTGTTCTTGACTAGCTGAACTAGAAGCATCTTGGTCTTCTGTAACGACATATGCTATCACATCTCTTGCAACTATCGACGAGATAGTTTGTTCAGAGCTTTTACTATCTACATCAAAGTCAGATAAAGAATCCTTTTCCAGATGAGTGATAGGGAGATCTTCTTGATTAAAGACATCTTGGTCCAAATCCCGATTTTCCGATCTGGTATGTTGAAAGACCCCTTCACCGAATTCAAAGAGTTGACATAAGTACTATTGACTAGGATTGCGAGATGTGCCACGCTTTAAAGATTTTCCACCCCCAGTGTCACGGGAAGTCATATTGATATAAGCATATAACAGCTCATCTTTATCTACCATCATGGGTTCAGGAGTTGAAGCATAGTTCAGGCGATCGAAGACAGATAGTTTAGCTGATTGACAACAACACTCGATAACCACTTCATGAACGCAGTGGCATTCTGATGGGTGGATTAGAGGTGAGTGAGATGTCTTCGTGATCTCCGATTTTTGTGTAAGACGTTGCCGGAGATCAGTTACCACCACGGGACGAGAAGAAGTCGGAGGAACGTATTCCTTAACGATGTTATGAACAAGACTCCGGTTCATAAGATGCTTAGTTCCGTGGGTGTACAGAAAAGTACTTAACTTATTGGCATAAGTGATTGGGTCTTTCTCTTCAAAGATGTGTTTCTGGCATAAGTTGACCCTTGGCATATGATGCTTGCATTTTACCGAGGTTGATACTGATTGGCGCCTGTTGAGAAAGATGCGCAAATCAGATAATTCTGCTCCCGGTGCATCTATTTGAGATACCAGCAATTTTTATTGCTTGGATTTTGAGATATGCAAGGTTGGAAGATCTTGGGTAGTTACCATAGGGGTAGGCATGATGCCTCTTTGATCGGTATTCTCTCCCTGGCAGAGATTTAAAGACCTCTGTTGAGAATAGAGGAATCTTTGTTCAAGGGAGTTCTTATTTTGACTGGTGCAAATGTACATTCTGAGATATTTTCCTCCGAATCATAGACCGGGGAAGATTGAGAAAAAAACCAAAGGGTGCTTTCCTTTATTTTGTGAAGGGTTAGCTAAATAACGTTTCCCTCTGTTTTGTTGTTGAACTATAGTAGGCACAGGTTGCGCAAGTTGAGGAAGTGCCAAAGGACCCTTCTTTTTGTTCTGTCTTGCACAAACACTAGAACATTGTTTCTCCAAGTTCAGAACTGGAAAAAAGAAGGAATAGCCAAAAGGCTATTTCTTTTGGGTTACGCCAGGGCAACAGAGTGTGCATGTT